>ULGY01000002.1:1611600-1636417 GCA_900519085.1 Yarrowia deformans | reverse complement strand
GGGGGGGGGGGGGGGGGGGGTGCTTGATTTCCCCAAAAAACCCTGGACAGCCTGGACAGGCATGATCGGCCCAGCCCATGACCAAATTAGGACTTGTTTGCTTTTTTTCACCAATAAATTGAGCCCACCAATAATTTGAGGCTAAGCTGGCTGGTGTGGGTTCGATTTGGCGAAAGGGCGACTTTCTTGGATTTCACGATGTAGGCTAAGATATAATGGGCTGGTCAGATTAATAGCTCTGCCGGTCATAATCATAGCCTCAGACACAACCTATCACGGTGACAGTACATACCACATTCCTACACCTCTCTTTAGGACTAGTCATGTTGACTACACTCTTTGATCTAGGGGACATTCCTACAGTCGATGCTGCAGTATGAGGAGTCGTCTTGGATACGTCTTCTCAAGGCCCAAAAGAGCAGTTTTTCTTCAGCCCGTTTATTCCGCCATTTGAGTCGTACCAGGCCCAGCTAATCACCTTTTCATTACGATTATCCGTCCAATAACTACCATCATGCCCTCCACAACGGCCCACATTTTGACGTCATTGCTTTCCGCGTAATTACGCGCTAATGAGCCTAGACCACGTTGATCTCGTAAAATGGACTGATAGGCCCGTTAGTAGGCTTTGCAACGACTAGTCCACCGATGGCCATGGCTACTGTAATAGTACCAGTAGTCATAGGCTTGGTTCCTTTCGAGCATTGCTTTTTCCAAGCCAGTTATCAAAGTGCACATCTTCAGTCTGTCTGGACCGCCTGGCTAAAAAAAGAACAGGTCTCAGTTGGACGGGGGACAATAGAATCTAATCTACCTGTAAAAGAGCGGGCATTGCGAGAGCGGGGTAGTCGTCTCATACCCCTGCTTAGCACGTTAGTACCTGGTCGGATCGAAAGCTACCGGATAGACCTATACCCAGACACGGCATAAGCACATGGTTTCACCCCGGACTACCCTGGTATGTTACAAACTAATTACAAGTACCCAAGAGTTGTAGACACCTCAAAGGTAATTTGGCGCCGTACGACATATACGAAGAGTGGCTTTGGTCCGGTTCCTGGTAGCTTGCTGTGATGGACGAAACGCACTCGATCGACTTGCTGAAGCTGGTGCGCGTAGGAAGAACACGCCGATGAAAGGGCTGCAAGAACGATCACAGCCCTCGTACATGACGCACCGAGCAACACCTGCTCATACTCCTCAGACGCTCCATGGCAGGCAATATGATTAGCTGCCTGGTTCAAGCAGCTAAGTTGAAACAGAGTCTATCGCGGGGTTGGTTGGCCATTGATGCAGGTGAAAGAGTGTGTGTCAATTTTCAATGAGTCGTTCGTGTCGTCTCTCTCCACAAAGAATACATTGTAGACCAAAGAAGCAACCACTGGCATTTATTGCTCCGCCATAACCCACTAAGACCTCCCCCACACACTTCCTATTCCAGTGCTACACTGGCCAAAAAAGAGCTGCTTGTGTTGGAGGACAGCACTTTCTTGTCACCAAAGTTTACGGCTCAGACATTGAAGGCTTGAGCGCGGGGGAAGAAGAGGGTAAAATTTGGGACTGTTGTAGAACAGCTATGGTCACAAAAAGTAGTGCATTCTGTAGCCTCGACTCTGGCGATTACAACCACACCCCCCAATCCGCAATCAGCTAGCCACACCCCCCGTCTTATCACCGCTCCCTCTCTCCTTGTCCACGCCTGAAACTTACAACCCCCCAAAGTTGTGATATTTGCTATATACGCATGTTTCATGTGCGACAAGCCAATATCGAAATTGATAAACTTAACCACGTTAGCATGAGGTTTTCAATTTCTTTCCTTCTAACAGTACACAACGTCGAAATCGTTCAACAATGCGTGCCGCTCTACTTGGTCCATTAAGTCATTAGAATCTGAATAAATATCTATGGGGTATTAACAATTAGAAACCACACTGGTTGGGAAACTGTCGGTCCCAGTATGGGAAGGGGAAAATGCCATTGTCGACCAGCCGTCGGAAGTCCCACTCGAGCGCAGACTCCGTCTTGTAGGTCCAGTAGATCCAACCATCTCCGCCGTGCTCCCATGCGTCCAGCTGGGCCTCCACGTATCGTCGAGACTCCTGCTTGTCCTGCTCGGACCAGGTGGTGATGTCGTTTCGGCCCTCGCACGATCGCTGGAAGTACGAGCCGGGGAACGAGCCGTCCAGACGGGCGCCCTTGCCCACTCCGTTGAGCCAGTGGGTACAGTCGGTGAGAGCGGCGGACCACTCGCCAAAGATTCGCCAGTGGTACTCGCTCGAAGCCTGTCCTCCCTGGTTGCAAACCTCGCCAATGTGCTCGTCAATGTTTCGGGCCAGCTCGCCGGGAGAGAAAACCTGATACTGATGGTGGTCCAGAACCACGTTCCAGAAACCCGTCTCGGTGGTCATGAAGTTGTCAAAGTAGTTCTTGCTCTGGAAGGCGTCGTGGATGACCACGGCGGTATCAGAGCCGGCGTGTCGAACGGTCCAGAAGCCCTCCTGGAAGTACTTCTCAATCACCTCCATGCCAATGGCGGGGCCCAGAGGCTCGTTGACCAGCTCGATACCCACCACAATGTCGTTGTACTCGGGAGCGCCGTACTTGCCGGCCACGTAGTTGACCACGTCGATCGACATCTGCACGTTGTCTCCGTTGGGCCAGTCGTAGTGGTCTCGGAGTCCGGAGTTGTCGAAGCCGTTCTGCGAGCCGGGCACGCCATGGATGTCGACCCACGCCTTGAGACCGTACTTCTTGCACCAGCCCAGAGCTCGGTCCAGGTACGCCTCCTGGCCCTGGACGTAGGGGTCGTCAGAACGCAGGGAAAAGGCCCAGTAGCCAATGGGTATTCGGACCAGGTTGAGCTTGTAGTTTTCGGCAATGGCCTTGATGTCGTACTCGGTGATCCACGTGTTCCAGTGGTCTGTCAGTCGTCGTTCGGCCTCCTCCTTGCCCAGCCACGCGGTGTAGTGGTACTCGTCGACAGGCACGTTGGCGTCGTCGGTGCCAAACGCCTGAAACAGCGAGGGCGTGATGAAGGGCTCCAGCACGAACCAGCCGCCGAGGTTGACTCCGTGCACCTTTTCGGCGCCGTAGTTGAATCCCAGGAAGGAGCCTTCTCGAGGAACCAGCTGGATGGGCGAGGCCAGAGCGGCGGTGGCCAGAGCTACGAGTTTCGTGAGTTTCATGATGCGAAAAAAACAGTGACCGGATATGACGGAACAAGAGGACCCATGGCCGGAGGAGGAGGCTCACTTATATTGTGGCCCAGAGAGGTGTCCACGTAGGTTTCAATGTTCAATTCAGACAGGGCGCTAGTCGCTTAGGCTTTTCCAGACTGCAGATTTGAAACCTTTGATAGCGGTTGAGTTTGGAGCTTGAGCAGGCAGAAAGTAAGAAGCGAAAAAGGGAACCCAAGGAACGCAGAATCGAGACAAAGAGCCCTGTAGAGACGTTCTCTCTCTCCCGCTAGCCCATCGACCTAGTTGTGAGGGTTGCGAGAAGGAGACGTTAGCGTGTTTTCCGGCTGTATATGGTGCCTTCTGTTCTTATTAAGGGACTCTGTCAACACCAACCCCTCCCCCTCGCCCCTCCTCATCTCCACCAGCAAGGGGTACAAGAAATACGCAATGCAAGTCTAAGCGCGCGTCAAACGGTTCTCTCTCTCTCTCTCTTTTCTTGAACGTCGGTGACGTCTGGTGGGTACCTACGATGGAGACGATTCAAACCACAGCAATCGAGGCATCGTGAGAGACAGAGAGAGGTGGATCCGATCTACAAGACTAAGCCTGAGGTATAGTTGAAGCTCTCGACCGGAATACTTGTACGTGATGAGCTATAGAGACGACGACGGCGACGACGACAACCCGTACAAGTGTATTTACCAGTTCATCCCTCTTATTGTATGCAACCGGTCTGGCTTGGCATGGCATGGAAAGTTGACTTGTCGGTGCCCATGTGCCGAGAGTGCGTTTGTGAGGTGAAGACGATACAGGTTTCGCGTAGGGTGGGCAAGTGGAGTCTGTCATGGGTGGTACAACGTGAGGCGTGAGGAGGTTGGCGTCTCGTGATCTGGGGTAAACGTGTCTTGTGATCGTTTGAATGTCGTTGTTTGAATGTCCTTCTTGAACACCGCTTTTGCACCTCTTGTTCCCTCTCGTTGCACTTCCTCCTCCCCTCACCCATTGTACCGCACGACGATCACCCTTGGCTTAGCAGTTGTTGACCGCACGCTTCAAACTTTGAAGACCGCAAGCTCCGCGAGTCTAGCGTGTCGATCTCTGGCTTGTGTTCGGTCGCGACCAGCCACGCGGGAGAGTAAGCCGTGTGGGCCACTGAGCGTGGTAGGTGCAGGGTGCAAGAAAAAAAACCCACAGCACGAACAGTACTCCTGCCTGCTGACCCACACGGACGTGAACCCCACCGATTTCACGTGTATGACTGTATGTGTACACTCGTTTCCGTCGCTCCTCTCCCTTAAACTCGCCTTAGGACTCCGGTTAGACCTGAAACAGCCAGTTTGGGACAGGTGCCGAAGAAGGGTGGTGTAAGCAACTGACGTTTCCGGCCACGACGAAGGGAGACCGGTTAGAAGGCACCAGCGGGGTACACCATTGTTTAGTCCATCGTGTAAGTTAGTCGGTTATACGACATGAGGTGGTGCTATGATTTGTTGTGTTACATTTTTTTGCCAAAACTCGTGGTACACCCACACCGGCTCTATAATTAGCAAATGAAGCCCAATGCTCGCTCTCATTCCCTCTTCCTCCACAACTAAATGTGCAACATTGCGTCACCGAGAATGCATGGAAGAGAGAGTGACCCTCAGAAAGGAGACTAAGGCAAGTGTGTACAGTTGTGGCAAGTGCAGGGAGCGAGCCCATGTTGTATTGTACCTCGGAGTAAACCTATCGTCGGTCATGTGTTTATCAGACCATGTGTCCATTGCGCAGTACACCGTCTGGTTGCCCCCAAAATCGTCGCTACAACTGCCGGATCCCCCTCTACGTTTCACATCTGCCTCTGTCTCACTTATCTCCAACAAGGTCCATTCCAACCCCCAACCTTGCAAACACGGCTGCGGCTGATAGTGTTTATCCGGTGTCCTGATACAACTGCCAAGCAGGGTGTGTGCTGCACTAGCGGAAGGACTCTGGTAACGAGTAGTGCTCGTACATACCAGCTCTGGGCTCCCATGGGCTAGCTACACGAAACTAGCCACGGCTCGCGTCCAAGTACACCCTCCAGTGTTACCCTGTTGGTTGTGTTGACATGTGTCACCTTTAGGGGTGCGGGTAATTAGCAGAGATGTGGCAGGGGCTATTAATTAGATCGTCTGACTTGTTGTGTTGACGGCTAGACCGGCTCTAAGACGTTCATGCTCTTGTACGAGGGGGTGCTAGACCACAACAACTGTAGCTCTAGGACGATGACGTCAGATCAGATTCCTGGTGATCTGCAATAGAACAGAATCTATGATATACTCGTCGGTGTGACACGGTCTGGAATGCGCGGACACATAAGAGTCTGACGTTGCTTTTGGACACAAACACACCGAACCCCAACAGGCCCTGATTCAGAGAGACAGATAGACAGAGAGAGAGAGAGACGTTGGTTCGAGCAGACGTCACTGGACCTTCTCCGTTTGGTGCCGTGACAGAAAAAAAAAGCAATACTGGATACAGTTTCAGCTGAACCTCTGGCCGCCGGGAATGTTCCTGAAATAGACAGACGTGGGAGACGTGGGAGATGTACAAGTAAGAGGCTCAAGTGACAGCTGGAAACGCGATAAAACGCGACTCGACTTGACAGTTGTGTTTGGCGGGTGGATCTGGAAGCACCCATATATACGGTGAACGGCTTGGATACAAAAACTTGGGCTTCTCGCGTGCCGTCGGAATCCCAATGTCAAAAGGCTGGGTGGACATCTCCATAAAGGGACAGGGTGCTAACATATCAAGACAACGCCTTTCCAGAGTTCGAGGATCTGCTCTTAAGATAAGAGACATGTATAAATGGCTTCTTGGCCCGATAGCGGGAATGCTGCTGTCCAGAATGAACATAACATGGTGAGATAATACGGGGTGAGATCAAGCGGCTCAGTAGAACACGCTACAAGTAGACGGGAAATGCAAACATACTCTAATTACATACAAACGGTCAGCCGTCATAAGTCGATTCTTGCAGGCATCGCATCAGGACGGGCCAAAAATCCGATGCAGTGATAATCATTGCACAGCCACAGAGATCATCAGACGGTCATGGAGCAATTGCAGCTTCAAAAAGAGTCATGGCCAGCCCACCGAGATGATTAGTGCTTTCTCATGAATGCAGTTTACGAGCTGGGCTAACGAACTCTCGATATGGTCTTGTTATGATGACAAGACAGAACAAAGGAACGACAAAGGTTTAGCGGGCTCCGATAAGTCGATAAGTCTCGATTCGGCTGAATCATGGCTTGACAATGATTTGAAATACTCGTTACCAATTATCATACTTGATAGAAGTACTCCGTCGTAAAAGTACATACCGGTGTGTACTTCACGATTAGTCATGATGATACAACGAACAGAGAATAATTAACTGCCACTGCTGTAAGCATAAGGGACTATACGAAAGATAAAATGTGGACTCAGCACCTGTTTCAAAATGCCAGCTTTCCTCTCTTGTTGACACCCGTTCAATTACACGCTCAGTTTACATCACCCTCGCACTGCCAGGGTTAGTCAGGGTTACGAGGCCTAAGGAGTCGGAATCACAACCATTGAAATGAAGACATACTTGAGGAGATTTGGATGCTGTTTTTAACGAATATGATAGGTTTCTATTGTCTTAATTCTCTGAATATCGTTTCCATTCATGTACACCTACAAGTAGATGCGACATTCACAGTAGTAACATAGTCAGATGTCTTGAGCGGAAAAGAGGGAGTGAGAACACAGGGGATGTTGGGTAACACACATTTCTCTCGAGGAATATGTTATCTGTAAAAGTTGTGGAAGTTCCAAAAGGGATTCACCAACGACACAACCAAGATATACACAGTTACCTCATTGTAGTGGGAAAAGTATCACCTCTAACGAGAACTAGGAGGTAGATAGACATACGAAGAGTTCTCCATATGAGTTTGATATCCAAAAAATAGACGAGGAGCAAGTTTTTGACTCTTTTTAGCTATTGAATATACACCTAAAGACGCCAAAATCCGGAAAGAGCTGTCTGAGCAAGAAAACGCTATTGCGCAAGGTAAGAGATAAAGAGAGCTTCTGAGAGTCTACAATAAGATGATAAAATGGATAAAAGAGACAATTAAGAACTCTTGGTCATTATCTCATCACTTTTAATTGATTGCGAGACGTTCTCAATCTCACTGAGGCCAATCTTCAACGTAACATTATCATCTCATTAAGATGAGGAATATATTTGTGAATTTCATAATCATAATTCTTATGCTCTAATTATCACCGTTATACTGTTTTAATTTCTGTAACCTGACTATTTGCGATTTCAATTTTTTCGACATTTTTCGTCTTTCACGAAATGGGTCTCTACGGTCGCTACAAAACCTGAAAAATACAAATTAAAGACTCCGGACACTTCTCTAAGACTCAAAGAAATCAATAATATATGTTATGAACCCAAATCACGTGTTTCTGACGAAATTTCAAATAGTTTGGAGTCTGTACCAAGTCTGCCTTTTTAGACGTATATCCGCGCCGATGGTTTAGTGGTAAAATCCATCGTTGCCATCGATGGGCCCCCGGTTCGATTCCGGGTCGGCGCAGTGTGGTTACGGCCATATCCTGGTGAAAATACGGCTTCCCGTCCGATCAGCCATAGTCAAGCACCAGAGAGCCTAGTTAGTATTGTAGTGGGAGACCATACGAGAATCCTGGGTGCTGTAATCTTTTTTCCACCTCTGCCCTGACCCTGAGGTGGTATAGCCTTTTGTAGGCGGGCAGACTAGCGTGCTGTCTGTGTTCCCAATTCGCAACTGGTTTAGGAGAGAGTGATGCAGTCGACTGCAAGAGAGCAACAGAGACAGTGACTTTTAGCTTGAGGCTGGGTGTCATCTGTTGCTCTTTGGGCTTCATTCAGATCACGAAGCAAAGATCGCTCTGAACTACACGTTCTTGGTCACATCTCTGTCTATGAAGTCCTTGTTCGTCTGCTCGGTGTAGAACCTCGATTGTGATTGTTCTGCTCAGACAGAGAGAATCAGATGAGAAGTGGGCGGTCCGATTATTTGCATACGACTCACATCTAATGTCCAATGTCTATCTCTCTTGCAGCCACAGGGTGGTTCATTCAGCTTGTACATTCTTCTAGAAGAAGCATGTTTCATGCCCCCCTGGATCAGACACAAATCTCCATAAATGATCCACTTATTGGGTCTTGCAATAGGGACGGGGAATTGAAATAGTAATAACTGGCCCCTTGAAGAGCCACAAAACGAAGTCTCCGAAAGTTCCATGCCCCTGGTTGGTATGAGAACGTCTTTCCACGTCGTCTTCCTATCACAAAATCAAGCCTGTCTTGTAGAGTCAGGTGTTTTTGTTGCTTAGGGATCACGCGATCTGGTTCTCTTGACGCTGGGGTGATGAAGAAGGATTTACAACATGTGTTTGCTTTTTATCTTCGTCAGCTGGACAACTACAGACTACATACTGTACTGACCACTGTGTGTGTTGAAACACCACCAATTCCGCGGAATCTCACCTCGTGGACTCATAATTGCTAATTATCATAGCCAGAAGACGCTATTGGAACCGTTAGACCAGTGGCCTGGCTCTTTAGAGACAAGCTCCGCCCCTTGAGCAGCCCATTCACAGCGGGAGGGTGAAATGACCGACACCCGAGCAGTTCTCTGCGACTAAGGCAGTGTAATCTACAAGTAGCGACGCCTCGATGAGATTGCCAAACCCCCTCTCTACGGTGATAAACAGCTACAAGCAAAGGTACCAGCCACATCGCAATTCAACAGAGAGCTGTGCTGAAGCAACCCAACGGTTCTTGCCGGCCACATGTGCCCCCTGATAGAGGGCTTGTTTCAGTTTCTAATGTTTCACCTGTCTGCTATGATAAGAAAAAAGACGTCCATTTAATGCTTCACTAATGCTACCCTGGATAAAATTGCCCGTTTGGGCGAGTAAGCAACAGAACATTGTTTTACTCATTGGGCGAGAGCAACAAAACATTTTTCTTGAAACAAACACAATCTCCACGGTGGCCTTGCTTTCCAAAGGATTCCCGTCAACTCCCCAAGGCTTCCACAGGTCTCTCTCCTTTGCCATTTACATTTTAATATCCGGTCACACATGTCATGCAGAAAGTCGAATGGCGTTAGAATTAGCCCGAGAATAATCCCGAAAGCCAAAGGACAGACAGCAAGCGACCAACGGGGGGCATAAACACATGGCTTAGAGTTACTGCCGGGCCCCGAGCCGCCAGCTCTTCCGAACTCGTTCCGGGGGCTACAATTCCGTCGCTACTCTACATACACAACTACTGCGTACTTGTACCATGTCTATCATCTTACACTTGAATAAATACTATAGTCCTCATTTTATCATGCACAAAGGAATTGGAAGAAATGCGTCATGTTCACCAGGCTATTACTTGTGGAAAGTAATATAGCAGGGTTCCTTTTGGTCAGCCGACTGGCAGCCAGTTTGTTGTTGTTCTTACGACTGCTGCTGTTGCTGCTTCTTGGCTTGCTTGGACCATCGCAGACCACAAGCGTTGCACAGGGTCTTTCGGCCCTGCGGACCCTTTCTCCACTCGGGAGAGTTCATGGTACCGCACTCGGTGCAGATGTAATCGCCCTCCTTGGTCTTGGACGTGGGCTTGCGCACCCGCTTATCCTTCTTGCTGGGCTTGTTGTTGTTGGAGCCCGTGGAGGCTGAGGAGGGCGCAGAGGTGACCTCTTTGTTGGCCTCGTTGGAACGGTCAGGATAGTAGAACTTGAGCAGATCCTGGGGGGTCTGCACGTCTGAGGCGTCTGAGGCAGGAGAGCCCCAGCCGCTCTCGGAGGACATATGCATCATATCATCGACCCACTCGGACACACCAGGAGGCCCCTTGAGCCGGGCCGAGGCGTCGTTGAAGGAAACGGTCTCGGGCGTGGGGTTGTTGCTCACCCGGTTCAGCTGCCGCTTCAGCCACAGATTGTCGGAACTCAGCTGCAAAAAGCCGTCGAATTGAGTGGCCTGTGGGCTGGGGTAAGGCCGGCAGTTGAGCACCACTCCTCGGCACTCAGGCTGCGAGGAGTTGAAGGAGGTCGTGGTGTCGGCTAGGTCGGACGAGTAAGGCGTTCCGATCACTTCGAAAAGCTCAAACACGGGCTGGGGGCCTCCGACCTTGGAAAAGCGGGTATGTGTCTTGAATTTCCGAGATCGAGTGGCGGCATCGTGGAGGGTATTATAAAAGCTGGGCAGGTTAGTAGCATATTCAGGGGCAGCTGGCCACCGGGGTGTGGGCACGACTGGAGATGTGGATGAAAAAGTAAGAGGAGAAAAAAAAACAAGGGCAAAATGTGAACGTGCCCGGTGAAATTGCGCGGCACGAAAGGGTGGTTTCGATGTCAGAAAACAGAATGAATGGAAGAAGCAGAGAAGATTGAAAAGAGAAAAAGGAAGAAGGAGAAGAAGGAGAAGAAGAAGAAGAAGAAGAATAAAACGGGGAATGCACGACTTTACAAGTGGAGTAAGGATCAGAAATGGGGTTGAAAAAGAGGAGGAAACAAAGCAAGCAAGGTGTGCATGTTTGCATGTGTGTGTGTGTGTGTGTGTGTGTGTGTGTGTGTGTATATGTGAGTGTCGGTTGAGGTTTGGTATGGCCGCCTAGGTATGGTAATAACAATGTCTTGAGACGTTCTTTTAAAGGTTGAGGCATAGTAATAGAAGGTTGAATCAGAAGAGAGGGTATCCCGGTGTTTTTTCAGATAAAACAGGTAAAAACATGCCGGAAGCAAAAAAGTAGTAACACCATAAGAATGGCAAAAAGCACAAGAAAAAAAAAAACAGAGAAAAGTCTTTAAACAAACAAAGACATCTGGGTAAGAGCAATAAAGCACCAGCAATCAGACTGCAACAACAAAGGTGAAGGGGGGGGGGTTGGGAGGGGGGTTCGGTGTATGTAAAATCATCATCAACATTTCAAGAACGGGTCACGTCACATAATGGAGTGTCTTTTTCAGGGTGGACAAGGAGGGGTCTGGGGTCCGGATTGACCAAAGCCAGACATGCTTGCAAAACATCAATAATAATAACAGCTTAGTGCATAGCAACACTGAATACTCACTTGTTAACATCCTCGGGATGCAAAGTCTTTCTAATGTCTGCCCCGACAAGTTTGTCCTTGGACCAGCCCAGCAGGGCGGAAACAATGGTGTTACAATGGACAATTTTGCCCGTGGGGTTCACCAGGAAGATGCCATCGGCTATCTCTTCGGGACGGGCGGCAATGGAGGCCTCGACCTGTTTTTTTGGTACCGACTGGGGGGCAGTAGCATCGACTAGGGGGTTCTGTTTGGTGTTAGAGGAGGTTAGAGTGTCTCCTAGCACTTGGTCCACCATGGTGGTGGGGTTCATGTAGCCGGGTTCTCGCAGAGGCGGGGTGGCTGACGACTGCGACGTTGCCGATGAGTAAGCGTTGGACAACAGGCCTCGGGACGCGGTGTCTTCGGAGGTGGCCGAGTTGGTTCTCACGGGCATGGACGAGCCCAGCATCTGCGAGTCGGCAGAGATGTAGTTGGGGTCGTTGTAGGCGTCCATGGGCGAGATGGTAGGTGGCATCTGCTGGTTGTGGTTGACAGGGTTGTTATGATGGGGTTGGTTGACAGGGTTGTTGTGATGGTCCATGTGATCAATGTCCATTGCGGCTCCGTAGTCGGCTCCGTAGTCCATGAGTCGGCTCGAGTACTGCATGTCTAGGGGAGTGTTGAGGTCGAGCATGTTGTGTTGGTAGAGCGAAGGGTCATCCAGTACGGGAAAGTGCAGCTCGGGGCCATGGCCCATATCGTTTGGATTGAATGTGGTCATGGTTGTGTTGTGGTTGTGGTTGTGGTTGTGTAGCGTGTTTGCGTAGTGTGTACTTGTAGTGTCTTTGGCAGTCTTCTCGACAGTCGTTTCTGTTTGCTGTCTGCTGTTGGTGTGGTGAAGATGGGGAAGAAGGATGTGAGGAGCAGAAGCGACTCTTTTTGATGAATGGCGCTATGTTTGAGTTTTCGGGGGTGTGAGCGGATGAAGGAAAAGAGAGACAAGAAGAAGAAAAGGAAGAAGATAGAGCATGTCGGCCGGCACCTGGTACAAGCGGCGGCGGCCTGAGCTACTTTTTCCCTCTCCCCAATCTGGCTTGCTTGTTCGCCTCCTGCTCGTCTGCTTCAAACCCAGAGCTGCTGCTCCTTTAGCTCCAACCTTGTCGTGCTATTCTAGCGAACTCTGTGCATTAGTCTGATGCCTATGGTTGCTGTCCGAGGTGTGAAGTGCATGAAATGGACGTGCGCTCGGTGAAACAACCAGGATAGCTAGGAAAATGGGGATACAAGGGGTCGAATCATGTGACTGCCAGCTATCCAACGAACTACTTTTTCTCCGGATCTCCCGATCACAGCCCCCTTCAAAACGGCCTGTTATTTTATTCTCGGGGCCAAATTCCCTCTAGGTTCACGTCTATAAAAAAGAACCTCCTAAGCGCTAAATCTAATATCTGGCAACCTTATGTGTGTAGACCCTAACTGTACAAGCGGAGAAGAGGCTCTCTGGTGTACTTGTACAACTTCTCCATGTATTGTACTGAGGGCGAATAGTGGCTTATATATGTGATTTTCGGTACACAAAGAGACTAGATGACACAGTGGCAGTCTCAATACCAAAGCGTTACAGCCTCAATATTCTACTAAACACTCACCGCCAAAACCCAACACCCTTGAAAACATTGCCTTGTCGACAAAACCCTACAAAGTCGGAAGACTCCCCCCAACCTCGCGACAAGCTTCGGCTAACTCCTGGGAAACGGCCCGGATACACGTTTATTTTCACACTTTGGGGGAATGAGCTGTGTGGAGAGAGAGAGAGAGAGAGAGAGAGAGAGAGAGAGAGAGAGAGAGAGAGAGAGAGAGAGAGCTCCATAGTCGGTCAGACAATCCATACACTCGTACAAGTCAGACAGAAGGTCTCGTACGTACGGTTGCGCACCCTGGGACTCGTACATTCTATACTGACATGGCAGTGCTTGCTCCTTTCTGAATCAATGTCTTGTTTTGGTCCCCGAAAACCATTCAGGGATCAACACTGGGCTGCTTTTAGTTTGGTGCGTGCACCGAGGTTGCACTATGAGTAGAGCTACAAAGCTGTGATCGGAGCTCTAGTTTGCTCAGAAGCACTTAGAATTGCTGTGGAAGTCGAAAAATACAATGTTTGCGGCACGTGATTTGACGCGGTTTAGTGCTCTCTGTTTTTTTCCGGCCATTTTGACCCCCAAATCGCATCCTTCTGGGCCACCTTGCACCCCTTCCACAGCTTTCTCCATCCTGCGAAAGATTGCTGAGAAGCACAAAGAAAGGAGAGGAGCAGCCAGAAGATAGGGCAAATTAAAGTCAACAGCAGATAGACAAGGGACATATATGAAAATCAACCGGCAATTAGATTAGAATTAGTTTCAGGTGCAGCGACAAGGATCAAAGCAGACATACCCTCTGCGACGGGAGACTCCGTCTCTACATGGGGTGCCTTTTTAGCTGTGGCGCTTAGGCGAGCCCTAGCCGAAGCCCTCCCTTGCATACCCCGGTCAATGACTTCCTTGTTTGAGGGGGTGGTTGCGAATTGCGAGTACGAGAGTGTTGCATACAGCCTTAGCCGTGGGCCGTGCTACTCCGCCTCGGGTTTGGATGCAGATCTAAAGCCCTACAGAGTCAGTAGCCGCTCTTCGACACAATGAGACGGCGGTGTTGACGAAGAGAAAACCTTTTCCGTGGCACAGTTGGTCACCCCACGGGCTTGTATTGGTTTTGATTCTTGAAACGAGTAAACAGCTGAGGAAAGCATTGGGTGGTGTGTACGGAGTAGCTAGGAGAGGCGGACACAAAGGCAACAGCTTCAGGGACTTCAAAGACATCAAATTCTCATTCCGCGCCGTCCAAAGGCACGATCGAATAACTGCTGGAGTCAGTCTGTAGATCTCAGACGGCCTTGCAGCTCATGTTGAGATACGTCAAACGAGAGAGTTTAGGAGGTGCCAAGAAGCACTATTTCGTTGAGACCATGCGTTATCTGACAGTGACAGGCTGGACTACTTGTACTGGTAAGTAAGATCCAACGCTGACACCTGCCACAAGCACAAGAAACACCCGCACACATTGAACCTGCGCCACCTCCTCGTAGCCGTGGAATTCCGCTAGCGCCAACGCTAACCTAGGACCCGATATCGCCAAAAAGCCGTGTCGGGGTGCTTCAATGAATTCTGTTTTGGGATGTCCCGAACGTGAGCGTACTCGTAGCGATATTGCGAGTATAAATGTCGTAGAGATGAGCAGTGGTGTTTCAAGGGGGAAGGATCCACACGGAGCACGCGAGTGTATTGTGTGAGAGGGTATAATTATTACCAACTTATATATGAGACATTGAGAGCCGTGCGGGGGCTATGGGGTCTATGATAACACAGGCTTGTCTATTGAAAGGCGACGACCTCAAACATTCGCACCTGTCGGCAGATTTACTCACTCGTTAAGAATTCATCTCCGATCAGTTGCATCTAACATGCATCTGAAATGGGCTCGGCTAAAATGGGCTCGGCTAAAACATCGATCTACCATACGAATGTAGAAAAAGACCCGTCAAGATGGAGCACGACTGTATAATATCCAGGGGGTTGTACAGGATATTTTTACAAGGGGGGGATTATACGCACTTATACGTCGTTATTAAGGGGTACCTACACCTATTACTGTAGTCAGCTAGCTAATGTCTACAGTAAAGTATTAGCTACAAGTAGCTCACGATAACCGTATAGAAACAGCAAGATGCAACTTGGTCGAACCATGGTCCCGGAGCGTATTGTGTTTGTGTACGCACGGCTGAACCAAGGGCGACCTTGCCGACATCAGGGGATTAGTGAATTCGGCGTATTCGGTACGGACTTGCAGTACTGTAGAGTTGTGCTTGCCCGTATTCACAGAAACAAAGCTATTGGTTGGACGACTGCTACTTGTACGGAGTACACAGTACAATTGTCTCACCCACTTTTCGGTGATGTAGATGTAGGGAGTGTGTTGGTAAGATCCTTACGGAAGGTAGGTTGCTATAGCCATTAATTTATAGACTCCAGATCTCAAGCTGTAGCCATCTGGTAGGTCCTGGATACAATTGGCTACGGTGCGAACATCACCACCATTCAGATACCGTCTGCTACACCCCACCAAACATAGCACCTGTATCAAGACTGCATCTACCAAGCTAGTCTGAAATCGCAATCACCAATTGAGCCATTTTGAACAGCTCTATTGATTAGCTACCTCTTTAAAGACCATTGACTGTTTTCCATCAGCTCC
This sequence comes from Yarrowia deformans, assembly GCA_900519085.1. Classification (NCBI taxonomy): domain Eukaryota; kingdom Fungi; phylum Ascomycota; class Dipodascomycetes; order Dipodascales; genus Yarrowia; species Yarrowia deformans. The sequence goes on along the minus strand of ULGY01000002.1, from coordinate 1,620,870 downwards.
ATGGTACCTGGAACGCCTACAGTCTCCACTCGAATTGTAGGACTGTTTTACGAACAATTCACACACGGTCACGTGACCATAACCTCTTCAAGCTCCACTCAAAGCCAGCGCTTTCACCAACAAGTCACGTGTTATCATTTCAAAACTCTCGCTCACATTCGTGGACAGCAACACGTTGACGCGTCCCAACATTATAAGGACTGGTGGGAAACGGGGTGATGGGAAACATGGCCAATTTGCTGAAATGAGATAATTTCGGGGTAAACAATTATTGATATACATTTGATGCTACGGGGAATCACGTGATCTATCCTAGCCGCCTTACAAGTTGCTGAATCACCAGTTCTCCGTGTTGCTCATTCCTTGGTCAAATCGCACACCCGCTCTCTTAATCATATGATTACAGTTTGTCAGTCCACTGTGTGCTGTTTTGGCAAAGAGATCTATATCAGCAAGAAACAGTATGTGAATGAAGATGGGAAAATAATGGGGCCAAAGCCTGGAGAAGTGACACGTATTATATTGCCGTCTTCACAATAACAATCCCTAACCCTACCCATCGTCCCACTCACGTTAATACCGTCAAATTGCTTGCCACCACACCCCCGCTTAAGTTCACGTGACTTGTTACGTGGCATTACCCGGCCGGCTTCTGAACAGCACACCAAAGTAAACTCCCACGTTAACATACTATCACGGTGTGAACACGACTGAGGTGAGTACGAGAGCGACGTTGGAGAGGTGAGAGGCGGATGTGAAGAGCCAGAGTTGGAAAAGAAGAGACACAGAACCCGGCGTCGAAACCCCGCTTCGTCAATGGTTCTCTTTGGTTGAGCGATCAGTGGTGGTTGTACAACCTGATACCATACGACACGGTGTGCACAGACAGACATCTGTGGTTACATTAACCGAGTTGAAGCGACAGAGGCGGCGGGATCGTTCCGACATACGTATCCCTACCCCACCATCAACATTGATCTTCTTCACCCTTCAACAGCCACAAGCAACATGTCGTCCTCCACTCCTTACTAACCCAGATGAGCCAAGAACACCCCGAACAGGGCTCTTCGTCCAAGCGACGGGTCTACCCCCAGCAACAGTACGACTTTGCCGCGGCCCAGCCGGCCGGCTACTCCATGCCCGACCCCACCCAGCCCTACGGAGCCACCGCCTCTCCCAGCGCTGCCATGTACGGAGGAGCTGCTGCTGCCGCTGGTGCCCCCTCGCCCTCAGCCTTCCAGCCCTACACCGCCAACGTGCAGTCCGGCGCGTTTGCCCCTCCCCCCGGCACCCCCGGATCGGCCGTGGATCCTCCCGTGGTCCCCGGAGTGGCCGGAGGACAGGCCTACGGAGCCCCCCAGGCCGCCGGAGCCGCGTACGGCTACCAGGGTCTCACCAACCAGATGGGTAACCTCAACATCGGCGGCGGAGGCGCATACCAGGGCGGAGCCCCCCCCGGAGCCGCCGGAGGAGCCCACATGTCTGCCCCCACCCAGCTCAACCAGATCTACAACACCGATCTTCTGCAGAACTTCCCCCCTCCCATCTCTGATCTGAGTCTGCCCCCTCCCCCCGTGATCCTGCCTCCCGGATCGTCGGTGACCGGCAACCCCGACCCCAACGCGGACTCGGAGTTCATGCGATGCACCCTCAACACCGTGCCCACGTCGTCGTCGCTGCTCAAAAAGTCCAAGCTGCCGTTTGCATTGGTCATCCGACCCTACACCGCGCTGCGAGACGCCGACGAGAACGTGCCCACCGTGGCCGACACCACCATTGCCCGATGTCGACGATGCCGGTCCTACATCAACCCCTACGTGGTGTTCCTGGAGGGAGGCGCCCGATGGCGGTGCAACATGTGCAACCTGACCAACGACGTGCCCTCTGGCTTCGACTACGACGCAGTGGCCAACAAGCCCCGAGATCGATGGTCTAGAGCCGAGCTTAACCACTCTGTCGTTGAGTTTGTCGCCCCCGCTGAGTACATGGTCCGACCTCCTCAGCCCCTGGTGTACGTGTTCGTTCTGGACGTGTCCGTGCACTCCGTCAAGAACGGTCTGCTGGCCACCGCCGCCCGAACCATCAAGGAGTCGCTGTCGCGAATCCCCAACGTGGACAACCGAACCCGAGTCGGTTTCCTGGCCGTTGACTCGTCACTGCACTACTTTGCCATCCCCCGAAAGGAGGATGTGGCCGAAGGCGAGGAGGAGGGAGAGGAGAATGAGTGGCCCGAGCCCAAGATGATGGTGGTGTCGGATATCGACGACCCCTTCCTGCCCATGCCCACCGACCTGCTGGTCAACCTCAGCCAGTGCAAGGGCGGCATCGAGAAGCTGCTGGACTCCCTGCAGTCCATGTTTGCCCACACAGTCAACCCCGCTTCGGCTCTGGGATCCGCCGTCGTGGCTGCCCACAAGCTCATTGCCAACATTGGTGGTAAGATTGTGTGCCTGACCTCCACCCTCCCCAACGTGGGCCAGGGCAAGCTCGAGGTGCGAGATGACAAGAAGGCGCTGGGCACCTCTCGAGAGGGCCAGATGCTGCAGACCGCCTCCACCTTCTACAAATCGTTCGCCGTGGAGTGCTCCAAGACCCAGGTGACCGTGGACATGTTCCTGTTCTCTTCCCACTACCAGGACGTTGCATCTCTCTCCAACCTGCCCCGGTTCTCTGCCGGTCAGACCTACTTCTACCCCGGCTGGATCGCCTCCAACCCTGAGGACGCAAACAAGTTTGCTCTGGAGTTCTCCGAATATCTGTCCCAGGAGCTGGCTACCGAGGCCGTTCTGCGAGTCCGATCTTGCGACGGCATTCGAATGAGCGCCTTCTACGGCAACTTCTTCTCGCGGTCGTCCGATCTGTGCTCCTTTTCCACGTTCCCTCGAGATCAGAGCTACGTGATTGAGGTCAACATTGAGGAGACCATTGTCAAGCCATGGGTCACGTTCCAGGCCGCCATTCTGCACAGCACCGCCTCCGGCGAGCGACGAATCCGAGTCATCACCCGGGCCTTCCCCACCTCGGCTCTGCTGCAGGACATTTACGCCTCCGCCGACCAAATTGCCATCACCACCTACCTGGCCAACAAGGCCGTGGAGAAGGCTCTGCAAAAGGGTCCCCAGGACGCCCGGGATCTGCTCATGAACCGGCTCAACGAGATGTTCACCTGCTACAAGAAGGATCTGATGACCACCAACGTGGGCGCCTCTGCTCCTCTGCAGTTCTGCACCAACCTGCGAATGCTGCCTCTGCTGGTGAACGCTCTGATCAAGCACATTGGGTTCCGAAAGACCTCTCAGATCCCCTCCGATCTGCGGTCCGCGGCCCTGTGTCTGCTGTCGACCCTGCCCGACAAGTACCTGATCCAGTACATCTACCCCAACTTTTACAACCTCATCTTCATGCCCGATGAGGCTGGTCTGCCCGACGCCGAGACTGGCCAGATTGTCATGCCTCCCTGCACAAACCTCAGTGGTGAGCATCTCATCAGCCACGGTCTGTTCCTGATCGACGACGGCCAGGTCATGTTCCTGTGGGTTGGCCGGGACGCCCAGCCTGCTCTGCTGCAGGACGTGTTTGGCGTGTCTTCCATCGCCGAGGTGCCCACCGGCAAGACGGAGCTGCCTGTGCTGGACAACCAGTTCAACGAGCGAATCCGAAACATCATTTCCAAGGCTCGAGAAAAGACGGATGCCATCACCCACCAGCATCTGTACGTGGTGCGGGAGGACGGCGAGCCTGCTCTGCGGCTGTGGGCCACCACCCATCTGGTCGAGGACCGGGTGGAGCAGAGCGGAGTCACTTACCATCAGTTCCTCACCTCCATTCGGGAGAAGCTGAACTCTTAGATGTAAAATGTATTAATAACGAATGGGTGTTTGAAACCGTATTAACGAGGCTGTACTTGTAGTCTAGTTCTTACAGTTGTATCTGATTAATTGTACTCATTATTCGAGCATGCATGCAGAGATCATATGCACAACTTTAAAAAATAGAAGGTGTTCGAGAAAACTGAATCTACAGTATTATCGCTATACGACTTCCAACGACATGTCCAAGATTTCACGAAAAGAGCTATTTGGAGGCGGCAGCGACAGCGAGGGCAACGCCGGAAACTCGTCGTACGCCGGCTATGAGAATCTGTTTGCCTTCGAGGAGGTCGAGATGCCCGACGTCACTGATAGTGATGAAGATGGGGACCAGGAGATGGCAGCTGTGGTGGAGGAGGACGGTGATTCTGACGATTCTGCAGCCGCCCCCGAGTTCACGTTCAACCTGTTTTCCGGTGCACCCGATACAGTCGTTGTCAAGGACGTGAAGCCCGTGTTTGAGGGGTTTGTGGATGAAGGCACTCTGAGCATTGCGCGGGCCAAGGAGCTGTACAACGACGAGTACGCTGCTGCGGCACGCAAAAAGTTCCGGTCGCTGGCGTACTACTTCACGTTTGCGGACCCCGAGCCCAAGAAGCAGGATCTGGCGGCGCAGTTCCGCGAGATGGCCGTGGATGCAGACGCCGTGCTTAAGGTGGGCGGGTACCATCGGTACGATGTGCCCAGCAAGGTGCTGGACGTAAGTGCTCACAATGCCGAGGTGGCGAAATCGGAGCGACGGGCTCGGCCGGGCAAAAAGCGGCGTCTCAAGATGCGCGAGGGCAAGGTGCAAAAGAGCGACGACTTTGGCACTCGAGAATACGGCGCCAGTCGGCAGTATGGAGGAGGAGTGTTTGAGTATGGAGGGTCCGGGATCAACATGTTTCCTCTGGGTCACCGGGGCGGTTTCCGGGGCGGACGAGGAGGTGCCAGAGGTGGCAGAGGGAGAGGAGGACGGGGACGGGGAGGACGGGGAAGAGGGAGAGGTAATTGAAGAGAGGACATCTGACGGGAAGATTGAAAAGGGATGGAGAATAGGCTATATTTATATGGGGATGGTAATAAAATGACTTTATTGATTGGGTGTGTAATACGGAGTGTGTGTGTAATATGGAGTATATGAGGATGGAGCAGGTGTGCTGTAAAACAGAGTCTTCTGATGTAGAGAAGCTGATGTGTCCGTAAAACATCCAAAGAGTTCACAAGAACAGGCGGAATCGACCCCAGAACTCCCCGTTTCAGCCTGATGACTTCTTTTTCATATAGAGCAGGTCTTATGTTGACGCTTAAGCTTACCAGGATGAACCTGTATGTCTTACACTAAGGTATATCACAGTGTCTTCGAGCAATGAGCATCTGAGAATATTCAAGCCATGCCTCCATTGTTCATGCCACGGACCTAATCATTCCAGACTTCCACTCTTCACATGAAGGGACATACCATTAGCAGTCTATAGACAAGAGCCTAACATAAGAGAGGCCTCACGGTGAAAAAAACCTGCTTTATCTGTCAGATTCCTACAAAACACGTTCGTTAATGCAATATATAAGCTAGTAGAGACGAGAAGCCCATGGCATTCTCAGAAACTCAAGAGGAGTCAGAGTTCCGTTTCATGACCATTCTAACTGGTTGTTGTCCTCAAAGCTCCGTTTTCTGACCATTCTAGCTGGTTGTTGTCCACTCGCGACCTTCGGCTGCTCGTTTCCGTTACTTCAGCGGCGCCAAAGCACCCTTCATCACCTTGGCCTCCATACTATCCACCGTCAATCCTCCTCCACCTCGACTGACTGCATCGGCAACAACCGTCTCCAGCTTGGCGTGGTTCTGCTGCAGACTCTTCAGTCCCGGAGTCGCACGAGTCATTCGTTCCTTGATTCGCAGGTTCAGAGCAGAAGCCACGTCTCTCCAAAACTTGGCGTTGAGATTGGAGTCGAGCAGGTCCGCAATACGTGGGAGCTTTGAGACGGCAGTGCCCGACTCGTCATCTCCCTCAGCAGGAACGACGGCTCGTGACAGCAGAGTGCCCAGAGTAGACACGGCTCGCGAATGCTGACTAATAGTATGCATGGCGTGTTCCAGAGACTCGTCCGAGTTGACTGAGCGCGCCAGAAGCGAGATGGACTGTGAAATGTAGTTAGATAGGGCTGACTGGACTGCTGACGCGAGTTGGCGTTCATCCAGAATAGCCAGACCAACAATGGCAGAGGAAATGGCCGTTCTTTCGGCAGAAGTCGATACCGAGGAGACATTCTTGATTGAGGCGATGCACCGCAGAGTCAGTTTCTTCTCTGCCTCCTTCAACAGCTTCTGGTGGTCTCTGAAGATCTGTAGAGACGCCAGACCAGGATGGATTTTGGCATGGGTGTGTAAATCTCGAATCAGAGACGCGGATCCAGCCATGTCTAATGTGCTATTGAGCTGCACGGCCAAGTAGAGGTACCACGTGAGAGATCTGAGCAGATCGGTCGTATGATGGACCCGTTTGAGAGCCGAATAGAGATTGTCAGCCTGGTAATAGGGGCCTAGAACATCAACCTGCAGCTTCTTGTATGACGAATTGACGTCTTTCATGGGCGCCTCCAGAGCCTTGAGCGTCTCCTCCTTGATGCTTACGTCAGCAACCCGTGACAGCAGCTCCTTGTGGTTGTCTCTGCACAGAGTCCTGACCTGGTCGTCGAGATGTTGCACGTCGTAGGAGATCTTTTTGATGGGGATGTCGAGATCAATGTCCTCGTCACGTGATGACGACGTCTGCAGCACCAGCTGGTTGGCGTACGCCACGGGGTCGAAGTCCGTGTCCAGAAACTGGTCAATGTCGAGCATTTTTGGATCTGGTGACGTATGCTGTATGTCGTGATGTTTGGAGGAGGTGTATTGTTTATTAGGTTTCGGTGGGGAGTTTGGGTGGGGTTGTAAATGGGTTGGAAATGGCTGGTTTAGCGTAGGAAAAGAATTGAAGCTAGACTCTGAAGAATTTTGAGTCGAACCACGTTTTCAAAATTGCAATACCTCCCCAGTAACATCCCCTTTAAGTCACCACCCCTTCATACCCACACACCTCTCCATGCACTGTGAGCTTAATGGGAATATTTCCAATATTTCAATATCACAAAATTTCGAAGCTGCAACTTCAACCTCTCACACTAACACACCCTCAACATGTCCTTTTCGTTTGGATTTTCCGAGGAGGGCGAAATCAGCGCTCCCAAAGTCGATGCCAACGCCCTCAACGACTTTATGGACTCGCAAATGGACATTACGCTGGCCTTCATGCCCAAGAAGTATTCCTTCAGACAAATGCTGCAACGAGTCATGGGCAAGAGACTCACCTACCAGCCTCTCCAAATCTCCGCCGACACACAGCTTCTTCGACGCGAGCTCTTCGACGTCAAACACCAGCTTATGGGCGAGGACAACCTGTCTGCCACCGACGAGCTGCTTCTAGGCACCACCAACGAAGATCTCAAGGTTGCAACCTACGAGGGAGGCCTCAAGGCCTGGGAGTGTATGTTGGATCTGACCAAGGTTCTGGAGGGCTGTGCATGGACCCAGGGCTCTGCTATCGAGCTGGGATGTGGCCAGGGCCTTCCCGCCATCTATTTGATCCAGAGACTGCTCAAGTCGGGCAACAGAGGCAAAGTCACTCTGGCAGATTACAATGACTCCGTGCTGGGCCTGGTGACCGCGCCCAACGTGCTACTCAACCTGTGTAATATGCTGACGGTCGAGGAGCTGTCTAGTCTGCAAACCTCACACGAGGACGAAGCCGAGGGCCAGACGAGGGTACAGGAGGGAGAGCTGGACGTGACCGCTGCTCTGGTGGACCGAATTGAGCAGCTGCTGCAGGAAAAGGGTGTCGAGGTCGAGTTTGTGGCCGGAGCATGGAGCCCCGAGTTTGTGCGTCTCGTTGGCAAGTACAGACTGGTTCTGGCATCGGAGACTATCTACTCCTTGGACACTCTGCCTGTCTTCACCAACACTCTGCTGAACATTACTGAGACCCAGGGCGATGTTTTGGTGGCTGCCAAAAAGGTCTACTTTGGTGTTGGAGGTGGTATTCACGAGTTTGAGAGCTTGGTTACGGAGAGAGGATACAAGTTGGCTGTTGTTGCTGATATTGAGGATGCTGGAGTTGCCCGGGGTGTTTGGGCGGTGAGCCAATGAAGAAATGAGTGTAACGAATTGGTTCACACGGAGTCTTCATGAATAGCATGCCACTAGAAATGAAGGAAGACACTGAAGACCTGGATGGAGAAAGCACGGCTCCGCAGTGGTATACACGCTGGTATAGGACGTGGAGTCTACAAGCACACAGTACAGTGCGAGTATGTTCTAAACACACATAGACTGTATGAATAAAGCAATAAATAATGTAATGTTGTCTATATCGATTGTAATTGGGGCTCTGGATGAAGCAGATGTAGCTTGCCTAACACTCTGTTAACAGACTCCATTGGATACCGAGAAGTATGCTGTCGTTACTCCAGGTTGCCAGATTTCACTCTAGAGTGTATTACCAGTAAGCAGATGCCGTTAGGAGCAGTAGCGAAAACGGTATAGCTAGATACTGAAAGCAATCAGACAGCAGACAGAAGTGCTGCAAGCAGTAACCAGGACAGCAATGAGTAGCCAGAAACAGCAACTGGAGCTATGACCCGGCTATGCCCTGCTAGTTGCTATAAATAGCCAGCTCGCTTCGCTCACCGGCTATCTATAGCCACCTCCTAGTAGTCCCGTCACTTCCCGGCCTACCATTCCCCCTGGCCACACCACTCCCCCCTCTTCCTCCCGTAACACCCCTCGAGCCTCCTCGAAGATACGATCCCCTCACTCTTGGCGGTCTCAGAGAGCTAGGAGGCCGGATTCTCGAAGCACGTGACGACTGGGGGATTCTGCTGGGCAGCTGTGTCTGGTAGCTACTAGGAGGTTGGATAATGAACGAGTTGTCGTTTCGCATATACGTCACGTCTCCGTCCGAGGGTTCGCTCGGAAGACGCGTCGGGGTCTCTTGGACCTGTTGCATGGCCATTCTGTCGCGTTCAGCCTGCATCTGAGCCTGTCGGGCGCGTTCTTCCATCTCTTCCACCTCTTTCCGACGCGAAAAGTCGCACGAACGCGGTCCGTTGTGGAACTCGGCGCACCACGCGTTCATCTGGAGTCCGTAGATGAGCGTCGAAAACGACTCGTTGAAGTTGTTGAGATTGGTGTGGATCACCTGGAGATCTTTCAGGTTTCTGTCAAGAGCACTCATGCCGTCGGCCAGCTCGGCCATTTGTTCGCCGATAGCCGAGTCCAGCGCAGACTCCACGATCGGGTAGTGTTCTTCATGGTCCGATTGCCGCGAGTTGGAGCGTCTTAATGGTGTAGTTGGCCGTTGCATGGTGTAGACGCGTAAGATGA
>ULGY01000002.1:1440465-1611105 GCA_900519085.1 Yarrowia deformans | reverse complement strand
GGGGGGGGGGGGGGGGGGGGGGGGGTGAGGTGCGGTGTTGTATACAGGTCATGAGTAGGTGGCGGTATCACGTGATATATAATAGTGGGAATAACCGATTGTCTCAATTTCGGAGCTCTTCGACCAGTTTTGACGATTCCAAATGACTTACCCACACTGAATAGCACACACTAGTTAAAGCTAGTTGGGAAGCTAGTTGAAGAGAAAAATCACCTGGTATATCTTTTTCAGGGTTCAAGGAGCGGCAGAAACTTGAACATGGCACCAAAAGATAGACAGGGTAGTGGTTCTCATCAGTGTTTCTGGAATATTGCTGGTGGATACTAGTAAAATGTTGAGAAATCAGCGCTCCAAGAATTAGGGCTAAGTGCGTTTATCTGGGAGTTTTAATAAGCCTTTACTTGAGCTACAGGCACCTTAGCCAAGGCAGTTCAGGATGAGACAATCTTTCGGGCGTCACGAGATAATCTTTCTGACATCATATGTTCTAGCACAACAGGTGGCTCAAAACCAGTCTATGTAACAGCGACACTTGTACGATTAATACTCGTACCGGTACTCCTGATACGACACAGATTATGACTCTCCGCATCTTCCACGGCAATCCACCCGTCCAAAGCAAACAAACAAAACGTCAACTGACAGAATTGAGGCCATTTCGGTGTCTTGACGCATCAATCAATCTAAACGTTTTTTTAGCCCGTTTTTTTAGCCACGGAACTCGAACGGAATTTCGCACTACTATTACCTCACTCTAACTCTGCACAACCGTATAGCAGTTAGATCAGGCCATGTACAGAGAGTACCGTAATGTGGTCAGGGCTAGGGAAGGGCTAGGGTTTAAACCGGACTAGGGCTATTACTGGGGCAACCCAATAATATCCAGAAATACCAACAATCCCAGCCCCATTTGGTGCCTGCTCGGTATTCTGCCTCTTGGCTCAACGTCTTGGAATTCCACCCGTTTCTCCATCCCAACCAATAGAATAGGGTAACCTTATATGCACGACGCTCTCTCCTCCCGCCATACATACAAGTAGGCACCCTCAGAAGCAATGTCACTCTCCTTCGTACATATTACAACACACACACACACATATTCAAAATGGTGAGTACGGTGTGGATTTCGAAGCAATTGGATCAATTGAAGGAGCGGACGGTGGAGGGCAATAGCAGAGATGACCAAGCCGCGTTCATGTGACGATTCGATACGACGCAGACATGAACAACGTCAGCAATAGCTCTCCCCCCTCATCCTCACCCCATCTAACACAGTCTCGAACCTTTTTTGTTGGCGGAAACTTCAAGATGAACGGCTCTCTGGAGTCCATCAAGGCCATTGTTGAGCGACTCAACGCCTCCGAGCTGGACCCCAAGACCGAGGTCGTCATCTCTCCCCCCTACCCTTACCTCCTGCTCGCCAAGGAGTCTCTCAAGAAGCCCACCGTGTCCGTGGCCGGCCAGAACTCCTTCGACAAGGGAGACGGAGCCTTCACCGGAGAGGTCTCTGTGGCCCAGCTCAAGGACGTTGGCGCCAAGTGGGTCATCCTCGGTCACTCCGAGCGACGAACCATCAACAAGGAGTCTTCCGAGTGGATCGCCGACAAGACCAAGTACGCTCTGGACAACGGTCTCGACGTGATCCTCTGTATCGGAGAGACCATTGACGAGAAGAAGGCCGGCAAGACCCTCGACGTTGTGCGATCTCAGCTCGACCCCGTCATTGCCAAGATCCAGGACTGGACCAACATCGTTGTTGCCTACGAGCCCGTGTGGGCCATCGGAACCGGTCTTGCTGCCACCGCCGAGGATGCCCAGCAGATCCACCACGAGATCCGAGCCTACCTCAAGGACAAGATTGGCGCCCAGGCCGACAAGGTCCGAATCATCTACGGCGGATCTGTCAACGGCAAGAACTCCGGCACCTTCAAGGACAAGTCTGATGTTGACGGTTTCCTTGTTGGTGGCGCTTCTCTCAAGCCCGAGTTTGTTGACATCATCAACTCTCGACTCTAAGCGTGAGAACGAAACGTGTGTGCGTATTATAATGCAATTGAATATGAATTGAATGACGTGGGGTTGTACAAGCAGTCGGTCGTGTGCCCGTGCCAGATCAAAGATCGGCATTGCATGAAGCCGAGGTTGGGATGTGAAAGTAGACATCAGGAACCAGTGTTACCTGGTAGGTAGATGAGTCTGTAGCTGGGATGGCTGTGAGCTGTGTGATCCATAAATTGCACTTTCAGTCGACACCTGAAGTAGGTTCTGTATAAAGATAAGCGATCAGACAACAAGTGGTAAATAGAGAAAGCTAACTACAGATCGATCATCACGAATACCTTCTAGGTCCATGCTACATTGTCATTCTAGGGCTAGAGTGTAGACCATTTCAATGGCTCAATTGTAGCTGGCAGTTGTACCTAGCTCTTTCTGCTATGTTTCTACTGTGAGTACCATTGGTGTTATACTGCTCATCTTTGTCTAACATGAGAAAACTCTGTACGGTGGACCTCTCCGTCATACTAGGTCGTTTTTCAAACCGTCATGACTCGTGTGTCCTCCAACCCACGACTCCAAAATATCAATCCATTAATCCTACTTCTTCCCCACCGTCTTGTTCCACTCGACACAGTCGCTGAACTTGACCTTGTCTCCTCCAAAAACGTCCAGAGCGCTTCCATAGGTCAGATCGACCTTGCCATGCGACAGTTTCTGCACCAGCGCCAGATCGTCAATGTTCTTGGCTCCTCCAGCGTACGTCACCGGAGGCAGATCACCCTCCTCAAGCCACTCTCCAAGCTTCGTCACCAGTTCCTCATCAATGCCGTTGCAAAGACCCTCGACGTCAGCAGCGTGGATCAGGAACTCGTCGCAGTGCTTGGCCAGCTGCTCCAGCGTCTCCTTGTTGACCTCTGTGTCTGTCAGGGTCTGCCATCGGTTCATGGCCACCACCCACTTGCCGTCCTTTCGTCGGCACGACAGGTCCACCACAATGCGCTTCTTGCCTCCGTGGGGCTCCAGAATGGCCTCCAAATCCGTCAGCCGCTTCATGTCGAGCTTGGCGTCCGGGAACAGGAACGACGTGACAATGACATGAGAAGCGCCCAGCTTGATCCACTTTTCGGCATTGTCGTGGTTGATGCCTCCGCCGATCTGCAGATGATCCGGCCAGCCAGCGAGAGCCTCCTCGGCGGCCTCATCGCAGCCAGGACCGAGCTTGATCACGTGAGTGCCCACGACGTTGTTGTCCTTGTACAACTGCGCAAAGTAGCCCGGAGGCTGGGTTGCGACAAAGTTGGTTTTGAGATCAGCGTCTGAGTCCGTCAGAGTCCCGCCGACAATCTGCTTGACCTGTCCAGAGTGAATATCGATGCAGCCTCGGAATTTCGTCATTGTCGGTTATTCACAAGAGGTTGTGTGTGTGTGTAGATGTGGCGATGAAGATAGGTGTGCAGATATATATCGCTCTCACAGATCATGCATTTTCATGTACACCTTCTGGAACTTTATTGGTGGGATGGAGAAGGGGTGGGTACGAAGGGTAGAAGGCCGTGATGGCAAGTTTTTGAACGGTTTTTGGGTGGAGATCAATTTGGTTTGACTATTGGGCAACTCTTGATCTATACCTCATTTATAAAGATCTGTCTCAATTGCAGGTACATACAATAGCAGGCTAAGGACATTAGCCAGTGGAAACAACTCCTTCGACAATGCCGTGTAGCTGATTAGTGATGAAGAAGAGTGGTTTTTAATAAATCTCTACGTACTTGGTTTTGGATTGAAAAGTCTCTGAGCGACTGGACTCGTGAAGACAACCCGTTGTAAGTGTTCAGAGCATTGCGAGCAACTAGGCAAGTGGTGTCTATCGACTTAGTATTATGAGCAGGGGATATCACCTGTGAAAGGAGAGTTCGGGATCCTACGAAAAAAGGACTAAACTCAGCAGAAATAAACTCCCTTCTCCTGCTGAACCTCTCTATCCTTTTCCATCTGCTCTCAAGTCCACTTTCAGCTGTGATTCTGTTAGGGTATGATCCTCTGAGAACTTCAGAGACTCGGTTTTGAGACCAAGCGGGTACAGAATGACTATTTACCAACACAAATTAGCCCACAATAACTTTCCCCGTTGCTCTCCACTTGTCTACATGCTTTTATCGCCGGTTACGACTTCCCCCACATTAGTCATCTCGGTTGTCCATTTGAGTTTATGCACGATTAAATTTATTTCAACGGCCTGAAATATATTCTCAACTTTTGCAACACTACACAACACCATGCTAGGAGGATTCAACCCGTTTGATTTGGGCGGTTTGGCCAAGGGAAGCAAGAAGACTGCCCGAACGGTTGAAGGCAAGACCCCGACCAAAAAGAGCACTACCACAACAACCGAAACACCTGTTGAGAAGGAGCCCAAGGAGGAACCCAAGGAGGAACCAAAGGCAAGAGATACCAAGAAGGAGGCTTCTGAGAAGGTCAAGACGAGTGAATCTAAGCCCGTCAAGCCCGTCAAGCTCGTAAAATCGTCAAAGACTGCCAAAAAGGTCACTAAACCCACCAAGAACTCCAAGGAAGACGCCGAGAAGGAGTACCAGCGAAAGATGAAACTTGCATTTGAGGCCCAGTTTGGCCAGGTCGAGAGCCCTCAAGAGGAGGAGGAAGATTCAGACTCTGACTCTGATTCTGAGTCGGACGACAACAACGACGACTTTGACGACAATGAGGATCTCGTGGAGCTCTCTAAGACGTATGTTGAGCGACCTTCCGACGATGAAGATATGGATACCGACAGTGAAGACGAAGAGGAAGAAGAAGAAGAGGAGAAGGCTGTTGAGGAGAAGAAGGAGGAAGGTCCCGTTGTTGTCCGGTTCACAGGCAGTGATCGATCGACGCGGGATTTCAACGAAAAGGCCGAAAAGAAGCGGTTCATGAGCAAAAAGACGCCGTTGTCGGAAGTGCAGAAGGAGGAGAAGGAGAAGCTGCTGAGTGAAACGCAGCGACGAGTTCCCAAGACCAAGGAGGAAGAGGAGGAGGAGAAGGAGGACCTGCAGAACGATGTGGCTCTGCAGCGACTTATCAACGAGTCCTCGATTTTGCATTCTCAGGCGGCCATGTCCAACTACTCTGGCGCCGACATTTCCTTCCTGGACGATGGACCTATTGGCAAGGCCCGTCTCAAGACTCTCACTTCTCGTATCGAGAGTCTGGGAGGCAAGCATATTCCTCTTCAGAAGAACATGCCCATGTTGACTCGAAAGATGGTCAACTCCAAGTTCCAGAACAAGGTCAAGGCCGAGCAACAGCATGCCCAGGAGGCCGGAATCATTTTGGCCAAGACCGCTCCGGTTGATAACCGGTTTGCGATTCGAAAGAAGAAGGTGGTTAAGCGAGACCGAGGTCTCAAGATCAACGCGGTCGGTAAGACCACTGCTGGAGGTATCAAGCTGTCCAAGCACGAGATTCGCAAGTTTGGTGGAAAGATTTAGACGGTCCAGACGATGGAGACAGACAGTAATAGTATAGATGCATTAACGTGGTGGTACGGTTTGTAAGTGGCTCAAGTGAGCTTCTGTTGATAGGCTAAGTTCTGGATGGGGTGTCTTGTTACCTGAGCAAGGCTCTGTTCCGACCAACTGAAGCACCAATACCTGATTTGTGAGCGCTAAAATGAGGTGCGAAGTGACCACCTAGCGTGGTACATCAAAACACCACCAACCAATCAAAACCAGTCCATATTATTCAACCACAAAAATACCTCGGCTCCGCTACTAATACTTTTTCACAGCTATGTACATACAGTAGCTACTTATTCTTACCCCACCCGAAAATCATACAGGAAATTGTAGCCAGATCCTACAACTCTAAACCCCACACCACGTGAAAGTGAAAGTGGCAAGTGGAGTAGTTAATGGATGGAGTAGAAGAGCAAAGAGAATATAAACTGGACACTTGTCTTCCCGGGACTCTCTTATATATATCTTGCTGGGCTCCTTCCCCTAAAACCTCCCCTAACCCACACATAGCGTAGTGCTCAGCTCTACCTCTCCTCCCCCACAAGCTACAGTATTGGATTGGTATCATGCAGCCTACATGACATCACACACACACACATCTCCATCACATAGCGTTTGGGGGATTTCCAAGTTCGAGATCCGCATTGTTCTCTCAGCATTTCCACACAACATGAGTGACTCCATTGGTGAGTATGGGGGGAGAAGCCAGGGTGGCACATCTGATACAAACAGCAACGACACGATTGGGGTTTGTGTCTCTTGGTCAGTGGCTGGTTACAACGTGGGTTTGTATCGAGATCAGACGAGACTCGAGGGACACAAACAGAAAGGGATTGAAGGTGGCAGACGAACGAATCGGACACAGACGCAGACGGAGACACAGCCACAAGACAGATGTAACGACACTTCACCAGCTTTCCGTTGGTCACCTTTCCTGTTCCATTCTGCTAGGTGGCAAGATTGAGTGTATGTGGACTGCGTGAGGTGGGCACGTCTTTGGCACTGTCGTGGATGTTGTGGAGTTTGCTATAAAGGGAATGCTGCTGCCTGAATGGACTGGGTCAGCAATACCCAGCTCAACAACACCTAGCTCAACAACTTCTGGGTGTCATGGCACACACTCTGAATTCAGGACGGTCTCCAATCGCTCCCACTATTCCGAGTTCATTATGACAACTATTCTGTCTGCCATGTTGACAGCTATCACACCTCCTGTGTTGGTTTGATCATACATTCGATAAGACTACAGACTCCCTTTGGTCAAGACTCACAAAAGTGACAGTTTCTTAGCTTTTGTTACATTCACTAGGGCCTACCGCCTGTGTCGATGACCTTCGATCTGCGACCTTTGACCAATGCCCCATGCTCCGGGTCCGTTCGTGACCTTCGACACCTCCCTACCATTGCTAACTCAGACCGGGTATTTGTCCGTGCTATCAACACTATCCGGACTCTGTCCTCGCGGCCAGGATACTCATCACGACCCCGACCGCCCATCGAGTCGCGCATCCAGCTCTATGGAATGTACAAACAGGCCACCGAGGGCGACGTGATGGGCGTCATGGCCCGACCGGTGGGAGACTCGGAGATTGATGTGGCTGGCCAGAAGAAGTGGGACGCCTGGAAACAGCAGCAGGGGCTGTCCAAAACAGAGGCCAAACGCAGATACGTGTCGTTTCTCATTTCTCTGATGAACACGTACGCCTCAGATACCCACGAGGGGCGAGAGCTGCTGGCAGAGCTGGAGTACATGTGGGACCAGATCAAGGACGTGGCTTCCGACTCCGAGGGCGCCGAGGAGGAGCTCTACGAAGACGCCGTCGAGTATCCCTCCCGATCCGCTCTTGGACGTGCAGACGTTGGAGGCGCCTCTCCCAGTCACGTGAGCCATGGCAGTGGAGCTCATGGCAGCGGGGTCGGGGGCTCAAGCCGAGCACAGCAGGGATCTATCCTGACGCAGGGCTCTGGCAACTCCCGCAACACCCACACCGTTGCATCGCATCCACAGAACCAGCTGACTCAGCATCAACATCAGCACCAGCCACAGCATTCTTCCCAGATCCCCAATGACAGGTTCAAGAGCGACATGGCGTGGGCTCTGCGGACCATCAACGAGGAAATGGCCGACATGGCGAAGCAGTACCGTCCATCAGACCCTTCCGAGCCGCGCAGAAACTGGAGGCGGCGAGCGTTGTCTATCTTACGGGCAATAGGTGTGCATGTGGGCATTGATCTGGTGCTGTTTGCTATTCTTGCAGCTATTTTGAAGGCCCGAAGAGGCAAGGGTTCTGCGGTTTCGCGGGGAGTGGTTTCTCCCGTCGAGACGCTTCCCACCGGAATCTTGTCTCTGGCTTCTCTTGGACACCACATTTCGTATCATTTCATTCAGATGGCCGACGGCGTGTATGGATACGCCGCTGCCTGGATTAGCATGTCGTAGGAACAGAGCGAGAGAGACAAGGAGAGTGATGGATCACTAGGGCAAAGAATAGGGATAGGGTATATAGGTTGAATACTGACGATGGCGCTTGTGAGTAAGCCTAGCGTAATCTCCCTTCATTGATTACAGTGGCGCTTATCTTGATCGATGAGCAAGTGTGATAGCAGTTGGCCGATCTGGGACAAGAGAGATACAAGTCAGAAGACGTAGACAATTGGTTTCCCTGGTGAATGAGCAAGCGATTGAAGGACAGGAACAAGAACAAGGACGGGGAGAAATAAACGTAACGGTCCGTCCCTGCGCTCTAAACTATCACAGGTTCCCGCAGTATGATTAGACGATGAGCTTTTGGTGTTATAGCAATCTGCAAGGGTGTGCAAGGCGGAATGTGGAAGTACTCCGTACAGTAATTAGCATGGCCACAAATGTACGGCATGAGGGCTTTAGTTTTAGTAGCATGCATCGGAGGCACAGATCTAATACTGCAAGTATTAAAGGAGTTGCTACGGACTACTTTGAGCTCTTTTGGCAGTTGTTTTCTTCCTTTTTTATAGGCTTTGGAAAATCGTGTCTTTTTCTTTCGCCGACTTCCGTGGTCTTGTGACCGGGGTACCAAGTTGAGTTACGGGGCAACATGCGATAAAACTGTATAGGAGGGAGCTATTCGGTCTATAGAAGCGGGAATCGAAGTCTGCAGAGTCGTTGGAGAGCCGCTCGCACTAAGTCGCGGCGTTGGAGTTGAATGCACCGCTGACCGTTTGAGACTGCATTAGTGCAACGGTCAAACTACCGGTGAGGGTATAATTCCGGCTCAGGAGCAGTCCGTGGTTTGCCCCCGCCGGCCCGCCATGTTTTGTCTTCGGAGATATTTTCGGACATCTCCATCCAGCGATGTTTTGGCAACAGCGGTGGAAAGAAGCCTTTCTGTTGAGCCCGTATAGGGTGCGTCTCCGCTGTGAGCTTTGAATACGAAAACGACCAGTTTTGCTTTGGCCGGCGTATGATTGGCAGGCTCGTGGTTGCAGATGTCATCTCGCAGCTGCGACCAGGTCCTCTCTCAGGTGGTTTCTTTGTCTGGACATACCCCCTATTGTATTACAATGTATATCTTGGTCTGAAAAAAAGACAGGGTTGGATTGGTTGTATCGAGGATAAAGATGTCAAAGGCTATTGGGAACAAGCTATCTAGTAGGAGATTAGTGTGGCTAGGGATTCTAGGCTTGTACGGAGCGCAATCAGGCTGGTTTTCGCAGCATTGTGTCGCGGCGGCCGGCAACACGTTTTTGTCGATTTTCGCTGCTTTGACCAGCCTGCAGCTCGCAAGTCCCATATCCACTATATCCACTCTAGGTTAGCGTTTCTTTACAAACCTAGAAGGTGGGTCTGGGTCTACTCTAGGGGTGCAAGACACATGTTCGGGCTGCACGCTGTGATTGGCTGTGACTCATGTTCCTGCTTCTGTGCTGCCTAGGCCGTGTGGCGGGAGTGCGAGAGGTGTGCATCAATGGGGCAGTGCGTGTTAGGGTGGAGAGAGTTGGCCGGAAGAGCGCAAAAAACAGACATGGGGTTTTGACAGGGGGAAGGGGTGGAGAATCGAGACGGTATTTCAGACGAGTCGGAACAATGCGATATGGTTATTAAGCGAAAAGCAAATATAAGCTGTGGAAGCAAATCATAAAGGTGGTGCACAACAAGAGACAAGAAGAAGCTTTGGTCTAGCGAAAGACATAATTAATTCCAAAAACCGATACAGTATGTACACAATGCCAGGTCAAATTAGTGGAGACGGTAGTTAGC
Source organism: Yarrowia deformans (assembly GCA_900519085.1). Classification (NCBI taxonomy): domain Eukaryota; kingdom Fungi; phylum Ascomycota; class Dipodascomycetes; order Dipodascales; genus Yarrowia; species Yarrowia deformans. The sequence continues at coordinate 1,601,358 of ULGY01000002.1, read as the reverse complement.
GAGATTTTCTCTTTGCACCACCCAGGCCCGTCACTTACCGAGCTGCTGCCGATATACCGATTACAAGCCGGTTTATGCGCAGTATCGGCTTTGCCGTACGTAGACTATAGATGTAGGGACGTATGGATGTATAATTGACCGGGGTCTTGTGGGAGCATGTCTTAGATGTGAAATTGACCGATGCAAGAAGATCTTCCACAATGGGCTCTTGACCGAACAAGTAATTTGTGGATCCGTAAAGGGTGTACTGGAACAAACAAGAGCGAGAGACGGAAACCCGCTTCCGCGCGGACTGCTCCCGCACTAGCGGAGCTATGATACGTGCACGACATCCATCACACGCTCCGTCCTGGGCCCAGTAGCTCCAAGTTCATTAGTCCATTCTCACCAAAGCTGCATCCAAGCAAACCTAGAGCCCGTCAGTCTTGGTTGGCATGCTGCAGCGCGAGTTTAAGACCCGTCTGACAAGAGGCTTGACGAGATTCTGACAAGAGGTGACAAGAGGTGACAAGGTGACAAGATGACAAGAGATGACTACGACGTACAGGATACATGCTGTACGAGTCGTAGAGAGTGAGAGGTAGCGAGAGAGTACGTCGGGACGTGTCAGCCGTCTTGGTCCGGGTCATTGTCGGAGAGAATGTCCGATTCTGTCGCGTGACCAGGACAGTATACTGGGCGGTTGCGGATCATGGTGACAATACGACCCTCATTCTGGAGTGTAGCTGTGTGGACGTGGGTTACAAGTACTGTAGCTAATAACCACACGGCGCTCTAACGCTCGCGTCGGTTGAAACGCCCAAACGCCCAAACGTTCAAACGGCGTTTCTATAGTGCGTTGTTATGGGCCAAGGTGTCTGTAGACGAGATGGGGGTGCGGTGCGAGATGTACACCTACCCGGTGCAGAAGTACAAGCACTTGATCAACACAATTGGTTACTACCTACCACTGCCACTGAAAATACCCCCCACTATGGTCACACTACCAGAATTATACTCCGTCCACTACGATACTACGTCGTCGTTCTACTGGTACGAGTACCACCTTGGGCGAGTCTGGATAGTTTGGGATCGCTGCGTTTTGCGTTTTCACACTCTCTTCATAAGATGGCGGAGCTAATGCAAAAGGTTGGGTTCAAAGAGGCAAAAAAGAGAAGAAGGACCAGGAAGCAAAAAGTCAAGAGCTGTCGGCGGCACATGAGGTACGCAAGCCGTAAGTACGCTTGGCCAGAAAGAGTCCCGTTTCAAAGCCCAGCGCGTACACTGTACCGTTCCTCGTGCCAGGTCGTATGCAGGGAATGGCGTTATTTCTTAGTCTTGTTCAGTTTTCGTGCCGCTTTTTTTCTTTTGCCATACCGATTCGGGCCACTGCTAGTTTTTTGCCAGTATCCTTTTTTCACGTCCTTCCTTGACCATCACTTTTTTTCAGTCTTTCAGCCTTTGAGCCTTTGACCTTTTTTGAGCCTTTGAGCCTTTGAGCCTTTGAGCCTTCTCTGAGCCTTCTCTCTCGAGTCACACACACAGTTCGCTTCGCACCGCACCTCACCTCCCTCTCTGCACCCCCCGCCTCCTTTGTTTCGGCACCTATATACTCTTAGCCCTTGGGAGCGCCAAACAGACAAACTCTGGCTTTCGCTTTTTCGCTTGTTCTCCCCCAGAAGTATCTTTCAATTCCAAAGTGTTTGCAGCGACAGTGCAGCTCGGCTTTCTTCATCCTTCACGCGACCTCCATCGATTTTCGCTACCCGACAACCTCGCTTTATCTCGTGCACCCCTCGCCTCCAGCCCACCGTTTCTCGCCACCCAGACGCTCTTGTCCGCGCTCCAAAAGCTCACACTACTTGCCGCTAGTCGTTGACAGTTCTCAGTCCTGCCACTACGCCCTTAAACCTAGTCAGATTGGAGATACAGTCCTTCGAGAATACCAAACGACAGAAAAACGGAGGAAACGACCACAACCTGTTGCAAACGACATCCACAGTGATACAGGCGACACAAAGACTTCACCGACACAAGTCCACCGACACACACACACACTCGACACACACCCACACCAGCTAAAATGTCTGAACTGGAACACCCCGACTACGCCAACCAGATGGCGGAAATGAACTCGTTTCTCAACCTGCACACCAACAGCCCGGACCACCACCAGCTGAACGACGCCACGGCCGCGCTCAAGCGCCAGACCCACAGCTACCCCAACTCGGTCTCGCCCTCCTCGCCCTCCGTGCACTCCATGTCGTTGGTCGGCACCCCCAAGATGAACTACGACGACATGGCCTTCCAGAAGAGCCAGCAGGGACAGCAGCAGGGCCAACAGCAGGGTCAGGGCCAACAGCAGGGCCAAAACCAGGTTCCCAACCAGGGCCAGCAGCAACAGCAACAGCAGCACCCGAACCAGCACCAGCAACATCAACAACACCAGCAGCACCAGCAGCACCAACAACAACAGCAACAGCAGCAACAGCACCATAATGGGAACGCACACAATGGCAGATTCGAGGACTACTCGTTCTGGAACGACTTCATCGACGACGACCGAAACTCGCCCGTGGCAAACTCCCACAACAGCCATGTCAGCCCCACAACCACGCTCCCCTCGCAGGCCAAACCCCAGACCCACCGGTCGCCAGCAAACCTGACGCCCCCAGGCCAGCCGCCCCAGAAGTTTGGCTCTGGCAACAACAACGGCGGTGGCCCCAACAACAGCGGTGCCAACGGTGGAGGAGCCGCCCGATACCCGTTTGAAATGAAGGTGCCTGGAATCACCCCCAACGAGATTTTCCACTCGCCATTGTCGGAGCCCATGGACCCCCAGAACCAGAACCTGGCCAACGTCTACGACGACGGCTCGTTCACCCCGCTCGTGTCGCCGGCAGTGTCGTCCTTCGATCCCCCCATGAGCGGCCACTCACTCAACTTTGCCATGCCCAACGCCTTCCTGTCGCTAGACCCTGCTGACGGACACCCCGGAGTCATGATGCAGCAACAGCAACAGCAGCAGCAGCAGCAGTATGACGGAGACAAGAAGGGCTCGGCATCGGCACCAGCTTCAGCCAACCGAAAACGCAACTCGGTGGCGGGACGAGGTGCTGCTTCCAGAGGAGGTAAGGCCCGATCGGGACGAGCCACACCGGTCGGAGGCACACCCGTGATGGGTCCCCAATCCGGAGCATCGTCGATTGCCGGCCGGGTGGCCAAAATGTCGCCCATGACCCGTCCCACGGGCCGAGCTAGTGCTCGAGCGGGATCTCTGTCGGGCCCCAACTCCGTGGGAGGTTCGCCTCTGGTCAACCCCCTGGTTTCTGCCTCGGGCAAGGACTCGTGGTCTTCCGACAGCATTTCGCCCGAGTCGCTGCCGGACATTGTCATGCCGCCGCCACAGACGCGGTCGTCGGTTTCGTCGTCGTCTTCTTCAGGACACATGAAACCGGCCACGCCCTCGACGCTCATGGACCTGCCTAAGGGCCAGAACGAAGACATTGACATGAAGGACGCCAACAGCGCGCTGGAGGACGCCATCCGAGTGACGCGCAACCTGACGTCGTCGCGGTCGTCTGTTTCGCTGGCCTCCACGGGTGCTACTCCTCTCATGAGCGACGCCAACATCTCGCCCAACACAAACATCAGCAGTGTTTCGTCGACGCCGCAGATTGCCGCCAAGAAGCAGCAGCAGCAGCAGCAGAAAAAGGGCAGTGTCAGTGGCAGCAGCAACGGCGGCAACGGCAGTGGCAGCAGCAAGATTGCTCCCCAGCCTCCGTCGCGACGATCTTCATCCGTCTCTGCTTCTCCGGCTCTCATGCCCAAGATCTCACCGCAGATCAAGCCCATGATGTCCGAGGGCTCTTCGCTGGACTACCAGACTCTACTGGCCACCAAGTCCAACTACCAGAACATTGTTGAGGGCAAGCACAACGCCCTGGGGCTCCAGTACCCCGAGCACCTTAGCGTAAACATTGCCTCCAAGCGCACCTCGCACAAGCTGGCGGAACAGGGCCGACGAAACCGAATCAACAACGCTCTGGCGGATCTCGGCAAGCTGCTGGTGCCCGAGTCGGCGTCCACGTCCAAGGCCAACACCGTGGAAAACGCCATCGACTACATTCGCAAGCTCAAGACGGAGCTGGTCGAGGTGACCACCAAGGCCGACCGGCTCCAGGCTTTCATGCAAGCCAAGGGTCTGTCGGACGAGTTTGAGGCCACCATGGGAGTCTTGGTCAAAGAGGAAGATAAGAACTGGCAGGGAGCCGAGAGCTAGTCTAGTTGGAGCTACACCGGGTAGTGCTATTTATATTTATTACAGTAATTGAGAGAAAATGAATCGTGCGATGTAGCTACACGAGTACAGGGTGATCTAACCGAGCTAGAGTACAAGAAAAGCCATATCTGGTGGGTATCATTGCCTGCCCCTGTCCTATTTGGGTAATTTTTAATATGCACTGTCAAGATAGATTTAATAGATTAGACAGGTGAGATCTACAAGTGAGATGTGTCCGTTCTACACTCGAATAAATGATATGCTATTGATCTATGAATATGCTAAACTTGTCCTAACGCTCTAGAACGTTTTCTTTTTTCTCTATGCTCCCCTATTGTGTTGTTTTTGTGTTGTTTTTGTGTTGTTTTTGTTTTTGTTTTTTGTTCTCCTGTCACTGTCGGAACAGCTCCGGATCAATGGAGTCCTTGGTGAAATGGATGTCGTCATGGGCTGGCGAAAAGTGCTCCATTTCGTGTCCTCCGGCAAGAATGGAGTGGGACAGAGCAGGAGACACATAAGACGCCATGGCACTCAGGGGCAACGAGTCGAACGGAGCGTACTCCACGGTTTCGTTGAGCTGCTGCAGGGGAGCAGGCGACCCGATGGAGCCCGGAGTGGGCGTCTGAGTGGGGTATGAAGTCACACTGATGGGGCTGGTGTGCTGGATGGGTTGGTATGAAGAGCCACCGCCGTTGCCATACATGTGCATGGGGCTTTCGGAGTGGGCTCGCTGCGGCACCGCAATGATGGGGCTGTGCAGCGGGCTATTGTAGGAGGAGTTGGATTGCCCTCGAGGCGCGTTTCGGCGCAGTCCAGAGTGTGTGGGGTACGGCATGGGCTTGAAGTGGTGAGCCATGTTGGGGCCCACAGCTTGTTGCTGATGCTGTTGGAGTGTTTGTTGAATCTGCTGCTGCTGGTTTTCTGGCTCTGGAGTCTCGCCTCGAAGGTATGCAAGATGGATTTTGATGTGGGCGTCGGGGTAGGCGTTGTAGCACTCGGAGGGCCACTCGGTACGGTGCTCGTCGCTCATGTGGTCTCGGACCTCTTGGAGAATGTGGGATCCGAACGGACAGACGGCACAGTTGGTGGCATGGTTGGCGGCCACGTGACGGTCCAGGTCGTACTTTCGGTTGAACCGATGCATACAGGTCTCGACGACGCAAGGAATAGTTCGCGAGTCCGAGTAGCCTGCCCCTGTGATTTTGTCGACGATGCTGGCAGCCGTGTTTGTTGCTCGGGCAGGCGGTTCTCGTCGCTGTCGCTTTGCAGGACGTTCGGGAGTCCTCTGTTGGTATTCTTCGTTGTCGTCATCGTCCTGCTGCAGCTTGACATCACCTCGGTCTGCGTTTTTTCCCTTTCTCGTCTGTTTCTCTGGCTTGTCAAAGTACGGCACGATTTCGGGCGTGATGGGCAGCTCCGCGATAGAGTCAAACATGTCTCTGACCGGCGACTTGTCGTGCGACATGTAGTGCTTGGCGTACAGATCCTTGTCGAAGAACTGCTGTCCACACTCTCCAGGACACACCCACAGCTGTCGGACGTACCCCGGGTCTTCGGGAGCGCCTCTGTAGAGCATGGACAGCCCATGGACGGACTTTTCGTGCTCGTACATAGACTGCATGTCGTCAAACAGCCCGTTACAGTGGTGGCAGAGCCACAGGTTGTGTGTCTTTGAAACGTGTTTCTGCAGCTTGACCCACTGCGACGCCACCTCCGCGCAGCCCGTGTGTGGACACTTGAACTGTGGAGTTTCGTTGTGGTCTCTCTCGCAATGGTATTGCATCTGTCGTTCCGATCCCATGACCCGTCCACATTCCGGGAACGTGCACTGGAACCTCCAGGTAGCGTGGTCGGCCACACAGTGTTCCAGCAGCTGCACGTCGGTCCGGCACTGCTTGGAGCAGTTGAGGTGTGGACAGTGTTTTATCGACTTGTGGGTCACCTCGTGACGGAGTAGATGCTGGCGAGTGTTGAAGCCCTTGGAGCAGAACGAGCAGTGGTACCGCTTGGCCACCGTGTGACTGTTTGTATGGGCCTTGAGATGCGAGCGGCGGAAAAAGCCCTTTCCACAGCCCTCGTACGTGCACACAAAGCACCGTTCGTTGTAATGGGACCGCAGATGCTGCTTGAGAAGCGACGGCCGACTGTACGCCTTGTCACATCCTTCTTCGGGACAAGCATGAGCCAGCGCTCGTTTGACGGTGGTTTTTTCTTTGGGCACCTTGCCGTTCCATGCGTCTCCGTACGTCTCCCCTCGAGTCGGAAAAAACAGACCCTTGCGCTCAGGAACCCGTTTGGGGTTGCCATGGGCGTCCTTCACCTCAATCCACTCGGACGGAACGGAAGAAGAGGCTGACGACGCGGCGGACGTTGGGCGCGACGGAACGTCGTAGTGCGAGATGCCATCTGGTGTATCTGACAATTCTGCTTCTTGAAACATGCTCATTTGAGCTGACACCCGGGAGAAACAGAGGTGGATCGCTATATATGTAGGGGGAGAAAAAAATCCTGTATCCAAACTTTATTGGAGGCTATTGGAGGTATGGGAGGGGGGAAGGGTGGCTGGAGAAGGCTTACTAACTGGCGCCAGAGTCACGAGTTTGCAATTTTGAAAATACCAAAATATCGAAATTGAGCAGCTCTTTAATCTGAGAGTCAGAGCTGCTCTCAAACTAGTCATATTACGCCCTTTGAATACACCCCTACTGACTCCAAGCAAGAGGGTAAAAATAAGGGCGTTAACTTTCATTTTTGCCCAACGGTACCTCATTTGAGTGTCCTCCAAAAGCACCTTCTGGAAGAGCCAGAATCGCCACCAAGGATACAACAAGAGTATAGAAAGAGATAGAGACACAATTCCAGCTTTTCAAAACCACCCCATGTACCCTCTCTCTCCCTCCACACCCCCAAATACCTCAAATCCACTCTGCGTCACGGTACATGATTCATGCACATGGCTCGAAAAATATATTTGGCAAAGAGCTCGAAACAGAGGCAAGCACCGGTAACTGTTTTCCAGGTACTGTATGTGGCACGGATCCTACCGTGGTTGGTTGTGACAAGCACTTGTAGTCTATGTTGGTCAGGTGGTGTTTCAAAACTGGCCAATCAGAGTTGTCAGAATTGCCACCGATTCTCCACATACAAAGCCAGCAGTGTACAGGTGTAGATTCCACCGTCTCAGTCCGTCTGTTGCCACCGTTACATAGACATACATTTGTGTCTGTGCATACAACGGATGTGAATCGGCTGCAGAGGTTACAGGAGCGGTACGCCCAAAGTGCAGGAGTGCGGTCGTGCAGAGGTGCGGATTGCTGGGACTACTTGAGATTACTTCGGGAGAAGTTCATTTGGGGGTGAAAAATCGGGGTTTTGGAATAGCTGGAAGGACAAAGAGTTTATTAAAAGAGAGCTGCTGTCAAGGCTATCGAAATGATACCACTATATAGTACCTATTACTAACAAGTATATCCATTTTTTACAACTTTCGTGACTTTCAGATTTGCTCATTTACTTGGGTTTAGTTGGGATATGTTGAGCCTAAAAATAACCACAAACCAGTAAGTCTCAGCTCACCCCACAGTATAAGAGACTCGGGCGGTTTATTATCCAGAGCCATGGGCGGTTTATCACCACGTGACTCGGGTGATTCGTTATCACGTGACTCGAATGAGTGCTACACACGACTTTGTTGCCTACATTGTCTCTATGGTGTGTTTCGATTTTCAACTGAGATCTCAACAAGACTTACATACGGCCAAGTTTCAAACATCGGTAGTTGCACTCATTGGCGGTGTGAAAAGAGCTGTTGAAAGGTCTAGATTGAACTATGAGAGATCAGCTATCCAATGGTATACTTTTAGTATGCCGAGCACCAATATTACGCTGAGAACAGAGACCCATACACTTCGATCTTTACTGATAGTCAACTAAATACCAACTAATCCCAATCAGCTTCAAAGATATTGTAAGCAAGATCAGAAGCCTTAGTAAGCATTCCTATATCTCTGATAACTCTCATAATTACACCACGTGACCCCACGTCCTTAAGTAGCCACTCCCCCCACCAGCCCCACCCCTTAGTCAGCAAACCTTGATGAACTTTTTCCTGGGACCAACATGCCAAACCTTGAGTGGAAAAACCATCATCACCACATTTTCAGCACAACCACTTGACCATCATGTCTGATTACGGTGGAGACGAGGAAGCGTGAGTGGCTGACTAGAGACAGATGGAGGTTGAGGATGGCGATCACGTGCTTTTTTTGGGCCTCGCAGCGATTACACAGCCCTAGTGGTGCGCCCCCCAAAAGTTGTTCACCAAGCTAACACAGATTCAACGACAACTTTGAGAACGCCTACGTGGAGGAGTTTGAGGAGAACGTGTCGGATGTGGAGGAAAACGCCGAGGAGGTGAAGACCGACGTGGCCGAGGACGGCCGACAGATCGTCAACGGTGAGGGAGTGGAGAACTTCGAAAAGGCCGTGCGACGAAAGACGGTGCGAGAGCTGGCCATCCCTCGAGAAGAGCGAACCACAACCCCGTACATGACCAAGTACGAGCGAGCCCGAGTGCTGGGCACGCGAGCGCTGCAAATCTCCATGAACGCGCCCATTCTCGTGGACATTGAGAACGCCACGGACCCACTGCAGATTGCCATGAAGGAGCTGCAGCAGAAGAAGATTCCTCTGGTCATTCGAAGGTACCTCCCCGATGGCTCCTTTGAGGACTGGGGATGCGACGAGTTGATTGTCGATCAGTAAAGTACTTGTAATTGTAAGATAGCATAGATGGTTTGGTTTGTTTTGTGAAAGTAGGCGGGTGACCTTGTATTTTGTAGACCTCAACTTGGAATTGAGTCATCTTCGACTGGTTCATACAATATAATACATTTTCTACTTCTAATCTTAGTCGTGGTCATGGCCCTTCCAATCACTCTCCATAAACCCAGAACTGGCAGAAGATGAGAAAGTCGAGGAACAGAGTGCCAATGGCTCCAAGCAGCCACGAGGCGTTGATGATCAGGTACTGTCGGCTGGTATCCTTGAGAAGAATGGAAGCCACAGCAGTGAGGTTGCCCAGACAGGCAAACAGGAAAAACATGAACGAAATGCCCTCGCACGACTTTCGCTCGTAGTTGAGCACAATCTGAGGCACTCGGGAACCCAGGTAGAAGACGGCGCACAGCCAGCCGAAAAACTGGCCCAGCATGTTCATCTCCAGAGGATCGTCATGGGGCTTCTTGGGCTCACCGTCCTTGTGGTTGTTGGACGAAAAGACGTAGCCCAGAATGCCGGCAGCGATGACTGTGGCAACCATGAGCAGTCTGTAGAAGGCAACCTTGGCTCGAGACACGGGCTCGGTCACGGGAGCAGGTCGAGGCTCAGCCTGGTGGCTAGGGTCGGCCTCCAGAAGAGGGGTGGCAGGCGACAGATGCTTCAGATCGACCATCTTGTTTCGATGGGTGTACACCAGACATTGCAGCAGCAGCAGAATGTCGGCCAGGGTGTAGTAAATGGCGAGAATGATCATGGTGGGGATGATCTTTTGGAGAATAGCTCCGAGCACGTTGAAGATGTCTCCAATGAGCCAGATGACGACGAAAGAGAGGGAGAGTCCTTCTGAGGATTGTCGTTTGAACTGGGTTAGCAGGGAAATACGGAAACGAGCGGACGTAGTTCGCGAGTGGACAACAGCGAGAAAGTTCATAAGCTTGTGTAACCCACTGTACGTCTGGGCGAGTGGGCAACAACGAGCAAAATAAGGATCAAAAGTTGTGTTGTCATCTGGGGTATCTGTGAGCCGTTTCTTGATATGAATTCAAATGTTCCATCGGTTGACATGAAACCACATGTTCTTTTACCTGAAGTAGTAGTTCACAACTAACAACGGGTTCCACAGCATCGATATAACCATAGCAACGGTTAAATCAAAGTCCAGACTGCGTATCAAGACGTTTTGGTTATCATAGATCAAGTCGTCATGTCCTTGGTCCAAAGTGACTATCGCTTTGTCGTGACTCGCTTTGTCGTGACTGGCATTGTGACTCGCTTTGTCATGACTCTCGCAAGGTCCCCATCAGTCTCCACAACTCATACTCACATTTTCATAAATCTGGGGGGTGAAAACAATGATCCAGCAGGCGATGGAAATTCATCTGTGTTAGTCCTTTAGTCTCACGAAGTAGTCCGCTCAAAACCCTCTCTACTCACCCCATGATGCCGCTGAGGGCTGACGAGTCTAGGCCATGAATAGGAGGTTGTACTGCACTGTACACGTCGTCCATATCGAGTCGTCGTGTGTCGTTGGAAGTTGTAGATGGAGAGACGGCTTTTTAGATTTCTGCGATGACTGAATGTGCACGGACGTCTTTAAGGTTGGTCATAAACGAGAAAAACTTCGCTAAAGCAACTTTAATGGCTGATGAGGGGGGTAGACTAGTGAGAGGTTGACAGGTGGATTGTCGTCCAGAGAGGCTGTTTTTGTGTCACCGTTCGTCGATATAGATACTGCCGTTTTTCTCTTAAAAAACCCACCTCTTGCACGTATACTTGTTGCACAAAGTTGGAGTTTAAGCGGCGCCGTCTGCTTGAACTTTTATACAATGACGTCAAGCAGCTGTGTATGTGTGGACGATGATTTGTAGTACGGAGTAGCCGCTAAAGTGCTAGAGTAGAATTCTGGGCGGCTAAAAGAGTTCTCTCGTGGACGGGATTTTCCGATCTCCGTATTGAGTGCTCAAAGAGCTCGTTTTGAGAATGGCACCAAAGGGGTAATTAGTTGGGATATAAATGTTAGTTAGAATTTAGTTGACGTTCCAGTTGACGTTCTGGTCACCCAAATGTGTCATTGTAGGACTTCATAAGTCGACCAGGAACGTCATATAACCGAATAAGGCGAAAAGTTAAATGAGATCTCCAGAGCATTTTGGTCTACTCAACTTGCTAAAATCTCCCGATAAAGCCCTAACACCACTCTCTGAACTGCCCAGCCACTTGACTTCTAGGGCACCTTATTTGTTACCAAAAACCTGCTGTGAAAACTTCAAAAAGCCGTGACTGACAACTGTACCTAATAGAATGAAAGAGCAGACTCTTCTTGTTACTCTGTCTCGATTTGCGTGTGTACTGCTCCATCGGAGTTGGTGTCGGAGTTGGGCCGTAAAAGACTAGACTCGTAGTTCACGAGTTTGGTTTGCCCTAGAGTAACCACAGAGCAGCTCCAAGATGTTGAGGTCGATTATTCAGGCAGTGTCGAGTGAAGCTAACATTGTTGTTTCTCGCAGAGTACTGTAGGCGGTACTGTCACCTGTTTGCACAGTAGCACCAGAAAGACATGGTCAGAGAGCCGACCAATGATTTCCCCATCACCTCGACGTACCTATACTCGTACATACGTCACTTGATATATTGACAAACCAAGTCTTGTTTTCAAAAACACTGTCATCAGTTGTACGGAGTACCTGGTACAGGTAGCAACGGCAATGCCGCAAGTCGTGAGTACGTGGAGTTCCACACCAAAGCTAGGGCAAGGAAGCTCTGTTACTGAGGCTGAAAGACAAGTGCTAGAAACTTGATATTGCAATCTGAGCTCGTTTAATAGACTAGACGGATGACCTCTGGCACATTCTCTGCTGTAGTCACTTTCTGTTGACTTCACACAGTAGAGTAAGAACGGTCCACTCCATCTAACTTCCCCAATACAAACCGCATCCTCACACTTTTTACACTGCTCTACTCGCCTCACTCTGCCAAACACGCTGCTATTTTCAAAGACTCGATTCCCTCACTTCCCCGTCCCCCCAGAAAATGCGTGATGTTTTGGGCCAGACGCGCGAGATGCATGTTGGGTGCATTTTGAAAGAGTCCCCCCCACCCCCCCCTTAGAGTTCTGGCCAACTGTACCACCGTACAACAGACCGGTAGTAGGTGGGATTTGGTAATCACGTGACCTATTACACACGAAGCCCTTTCCTATATAGTGCTCATAGCCTATAACCCTTCCCCGATAACCTCCAATAGCCGACAAATCGCGTCTTCACGCCTTCTCATTCCCCCCCGACTCTGGTCCGTTGAGTTGCACGTAACCCCACAATTTCGAAACCCTATTGGTTTTGGCTTTGTCCTGCACTCCAGTCGATAACCGTCCTCCTAGAGCCGCCGGGACCCTTACTTATAACGGTATACTATATAGTCAAAGACAGAGGCTTTTTATACCATCTTCTTCACTCAACACTTACCACACCACCACCGTCACGACAAGGAGCGAATTCCTAGCTGGCGTAAAGAGACAACAGCGACAAAAGGAGCGATACAAAAGGAGCGATACGAAAGCAGCTACACAAAAGCAGCGCCTCATTGATCGAAATCCACACCACACAACCAGTGTCAGAACTACCAACGTCAGCACTACCAACGTCAAAACTACCAACGTCAGAACCACCACAACAATGCTCACACGACTACGACCTGTTTTTTTGAGAGGCGGCCTGAAAGCCACAAAGCGCTCTGCCCCTGCCGCTGCTCTCACCAAGCGCTACTCTTCTCTGGTGGCAGCTCACGACTCGCCTAACCTAGTGAACCTCTCGGAAGCTCCCTTCCTTCTCAACTCCGCCAACGCCGCGCTGTCTCACCCGGAGATTGCGGGCACTGCTGCCGCTGAGGGCCAGGCCAAGCAGCTCAACCTGTACCAGAGTGTAAACGACGCTCTCAAGACGGCTCTGGAGACTGACGAGACCGCCGTGCTGTTTGGCGAAGACGTGGCGTTTGGAGGAGTCTTCCGATGCTCCATGGATCTCCAGGAACGGTTTGGAGCCGACCGAGTCTTCAACACCCCCCTCACCGAACAGGGTCTGGTGGGATTCGGAATCGGATACGCCGCCTACGGATCCACAGCCATTGCAGAGGTCCAGTTTGCAGACTACGTGTTCCCCGCCTTTGACCAGATTGTCAACGAGGCCGCCAAGTTCCGAGCCCGGTCCTCCTCCAACTTCCATGCTGGAGGACTCACCATCCGAATGCCCTGCGGAGTGGTGGGACACGGAGCCATGTACCACTCGCAGTCTGGAGAGGCCTTCTTCTCGCACTCCCCCGGTATCAAGGTGGTGATGCCCCGATCTCCCTTCCAGGCTAAGGGGCTGCTTCTGGCCGCCATCCGGTCCAAGGACCCCATCATCTTCATGGAGCCCAAGATTCTGTACCGAGCATCCGCCGAGTTTGTGCCCACCGAGGACTACGTGCTGCCCATCGGCAAGGCCGAGGTGATGCAGGAGGGCGCCGACGTGACCATTGTGGGATACGGCACCCAGCTTTACCACATTCACGCTGCCGCCAAGATGGCCGAACAGAAGCTGGGCGCGTCCGTGGAGATCATCGATCTGCGGACCATTTCGCCGTGGGACCGGGAAACGGTGTTTGAGTCTGTCAAGAAGACGGGCCGGTGTGTGGTGACGCACGAGGCTCCTCGAACCGGCGGAATCGGCGCCGAGGTGGCCGCGGAGGTCCAGGAAAAGTGTTTCCTGCATCTGGAGGCGCCCGTCCAGCGAATCACCGGCTGGGACACCCACATGTCGCTTGCATTTGAGGATCTCCAGGTTCCCAACGTGACCCGAATCTTCCACTCCATCAAAAAGGCCGTTGAGTACTAGTGGAGCGAAAGAGACATGCATAGTATATAGTATAGATGGAATCACTTTATGGAGGTGTAGAATGAGTAGCTGTCTTGAGGACAGTAAAGTAGGGGCTTTCTCGATGAGTTTGCAAGCTATAGGTTGAAGAGTTGAACATGGTACATACTGTAGCGTCTGACTCTAGAGCTATCTATAGTCTCAGTCAGTCTCTGGAGTATTGAGTATCTACTGTCTCTGAGTATCTACTGTCTCTGGAGTATCTACTGTCTCTGGAGTATCTACTGTCTCTGGAGTATCTACTGTCTCTGGAGTATCTACTGTCTCTGGAGTATCTACGTCTCGACGTCTCGTGCTTCGCACTCGTCTCGGCTCGATCAATTCTTTTCATCTATCATCTATAGCGTGCATGCACAATAAGTTAGTATCCTTTTTTTCCGTCCTAAGCGTTAAAGGCCAGGTCCTTGAGAGCCGAGTCGACGGCTGCAGAGGCGGCAGACGCGATGGATGCGGAAAAGTCGGATGCTGTGGAAACGGTGGGGCCAGGAGTGGGAGGAGCGTTTCCAACAATCTTCTGGGATGCAGCGTCGGTAGAGACGGCGGGGGTAGCCTCAGTCTTGCCAGGTCCGGTCTCAAAGGGAGCGGACGAGGTGGAAGAAGCACCAGTCGATGTAGTAGAGGGAGAAGAAGAGCCGCCAACAGTCACGGTGGGGGTCAGGGTCTTGTTGACGGTGGAGGTGGGGGTCACGGTGACGTCCAGGTAGGTGACATCATCGTCATCGCCAGAGGCAACCGAGTAGGTGGAGGCGGCGTTGATGGCCGAGGCCAGAGCGGCTGTGAGAGAGTCGGGGATGGACACGGAAGCAGGCACGTCGGGCACGGAAGCCAGAGGAGCGACAGCAGCACCTCCAGCAGAAGCCTTAGAAGCAGCAGAAGCGACAGAGGAGAGCGCAGCGGCCTGCTCGTCACAGGGAGGAGGCACGTAGTTCTCGGGACAGATGGTGGTGTACTGGGTGACCACGTTCCAGACGGTAGAGGGAGCCTCCTCGACAGGGGCAGAGGTGACGACGGGAGCAGGAGCAGGGGGAGCGGGAGCGGGAGCAGCGGGGGTGGTAGCGGCAGGCTGCTCAGGAACAGGGGCAGGCTCTCCAGCAGGCTTCTCGGGGGCAGGAGCGGGAGCAGGAGTAGTAGCAGCAGGAGGGGCAGGAGCAGGGGCAGGAGTGGAAGGGACACCCTGAAGAGTCTCCTTGGCCTTCTCCTCCTCCTCGCACTTGGAGCAGGGAGCAGTGACGACATCGGTAGACTGGATGGTGGTGACGACGGTGGCAGTGACAACCTTCTCGACATTAGAAGCAGGCACGCCCTCGACGGTCTCGGGACACCAGGTGGTGGTGACGGTTTGTTCCTGGGTAAGAACGACATCTCGCTCGTCGTTGGCGACGGGCAGAGCCATGACAACAGCCATGAGAGACAACAGAGTAGCAGAGAATCGCATTGTGTGTGGTTGGTGTGTGGGTTGTGTGTTTGGGTATTGGTGATTAAGGGAGTGGGATGAGTGGTTCTGTAAAGAGCGACTGTGATCAAAGGACGGACCAAGAAGTAATTAGTGTAAGTGAAGGAATGACTGACGATCCAGCCCCGGAATCCGCTCGCTATATATATCTTTTCCACCCGTTGCTAGACCATCCTCTCAGAGAGAATAAGCTTTGGATCAAACTCGCTTAGCGTGACACCTGCAGGGTGGACGAGGAATGAAGTTCTGGGGGGTGGAAATTGGGCGGTCCTTGGCTGAGACCAAGGGGGTCATTTAAAAGAGTTTTAAAAGCTTGGTTCCGGGTAATTTTGCATGAAAAATCGATTGCAGTCTTCACCTTCTCGATACCACCACTACAACACCCTCTATACCCCAGTCCATCTCCTACCAAGGGGCTCCTCCACAATTCAATCTTGCATAAGGTTAGGTGGTGTGCATGTTTCAGGTAGGAGGTGAAGAGAATGTGGTTTGGTCTAACGGCTCCCGTAGGTGAAAAAATACCAAATCCAGCACATTTGCCACGTGACTCGACGAATTTGCAATCCAGAAATCCCCTCAATCAGATCTCCTTCAATCAAGACCATTCCTCAACCCCCTGCTAACCTCCTTTCTCTCCCTATAACTCCATCTCCCGTATCCCTGATCAGCCGCTCGAACCTTGTACGCGCCTAGAAGATTCCCTATTGGGCTAAAGACGCGATCTGGTCGCGTCAGCTAGGCAGGAGACCAGCTGTCTAGATCCCCGGTTGCTCGAGTGGGCCCCTGGACCGCTCAAAAAGGTAATGCACGTCTCCCTGAAACAGCAGCAGCCACCAGGCTTGTCCTGATCTGGCAGTTCTTTACCGCAAGTGCATGACAAGCAGCCCAAGCGGTCATATTTCGTTTCCCCCTTGCCTGATACATGTGGTGGGTGTCAAGGTAGCCACCGTAGACGGTCGTACGAGACCGAGAGTAGTAACAGCAGGGATAAGTAGTCTCTGGCTTACTGGTACCACCAATTGTCATACCACCAATGGTACACGGCTTACTACCACGTACTAACACCACCCTACGTATATAGCGATTGTTCTGCACACCAAATGCCCTGCTTTGTCTCATCCTCATAACTCGAAGCGGCACTACCTCGGTCCTACTTGTGCTTCGCCCCACACACGCTGTTTCACCATCCAATCCAAGCTAACCCTTGTCTCCGCTTGTCTCTCTCATCGCAAGGCAACCCACTCTTCGGAGCTCCGTGTTTCATGTACTTTTATGCTTTGTTCAGATCGGGTCAATCACGATCGTCGATACGACCCTGGCGTAGATCCGGGTTGAACTGTCACGGTGCTTGATTCTTCGTTTGAACGCCTTGTCTATAGTACCGGTACCGATAGTAGGGGTACGGCTCCAACTGTAGCACACCAGTCTAGTACACCAACAAACTCACCACACACTACCCAACCAGTCTAAACTCATTCAACCCCTCCTTCGTCAAATCTATGGGAATTTTCGCCTGATGACTCAGCAGAAATCACGGTGCAATGGCCACGTTTTCTTTAAATTTAAAATTCCGCCTTCGTGGCCAAGTGGTAAGGCGCGGCACTAGTAATGCCGAGATCATCAGTTCAAATCTGGTCGAAGGCATTTATTTTTTAGGACACAAAATAGCAATTTTTTTTATTCCACCTCAACGGAGTCCTATATAGTCACCACTGTGTCGGCGGTACTATTTTTTTTTGGACTATAGACGAATCGGCCTAACTTGGTGTTAATACTAATCCTCACTACAAAGCCCCAGTTTCTGTGCTAGAGACAAAAGAAATATATCATGTGAGTGCTCTGCGCGAGACGGTTCGCTTGATGTCACATTTTTTGTTCTCTGGGCAGCTTCTCAGTGTCCTACTGATACCGTATGCACAGTCTAGCCACATTGTCAACTGTACAGCCCAACCACACATTCTCTCACCATGCAAACGCACAGCTATTACATTGATTTACACTGTCCCTCTCTCCTCCCTCACGTGATCACCCCTCAAGCAACAACTCCTCCTCTTCCTTCTCTTTCATCCAGTCCACGAAATGTTGCACGTCCTGAGCTATAGCCGAGGCAATACTCTGGTTCTGGATCCATCTGGGCAAAAACCCCCGTGCGTCAGATGTCTGTGCCATGGTCCACCGCACCGTGTCTCCCTCAAGTCGCACATTCTCCACAGACATGTATACCGCCTTGAATCCGTCCACAACATTGTCTGCCGGGAACTGGATGATGTAAAACTCGTCTGGAAGGCTAGTAGCAAGCAACCAGACCGCCATTTTCCGGTTCGCCAGCCCAATGGGGAACCGGTAGTGGACCACCAGGTTCTCGTACTCGCGACAGTGGCCCACCTGCTCGAATCCCTGCAGCATGGGGATGTATTGGACCTCGTTGGAAGTGTGGTTGATGAGTAATCCCTGGCGGAATTTCTCAAAAAGGTCGTAGGGCCGGTCGTTGGGGTCTTTGTGCTCGCTGACACGCACAAACCACCGCTCTCCTGCGATTTCCCGACGGTACGTTTTTACCGGAGGAACGCCCGGGTAGTTGTATTCCTTGACAAAGTTCCAGTCTTTGGGCACGGTCGAAATCAGCGACGCCGCCGCATCCACGGCCGTCGACTCCAGCGGAAGAGTGTCTCTGCTTTTTTCCCGCAGCGAAAACATGGCGTTTGGAGGTGTTTGGAGCGGGTGTTTTTTTGGTGGTGTCTTATTATAATTAGCTCACTTTAGAACCGGAGACATGAGTGCGTAGATTATGCAGGGTGTGCTGGTTTTACACAACCGAAAGTCGAACCGAGGGGTATCACGTGGATGTTCGTGTAGAACTGTCAAAAGTGGTGGGAAACGGCTGGAAACTGGGAGAGTACATCTTGAGAGTGGTTCTAAGACTGTGAGGCAAAAACGAGCCGTTTCGGATACCTCTATCGACGGAAATGAGAATGCTCAAACTGCCGAGGTAGTCGAAACCTTAAATGTATATGTAGTGTGGAAAGCCATGGTACAATGTCTTCTTTGTATGTGGGGGAAAATTTGGTGTGAGATTTTGGTAAGCTGCCTGCATCAGCGTGTTCAACAAATCTAATAGAGCTCAACTGTTGTTTCAGATTTGCCCTGCCATCATTATTGAACGAGTTAGGTGTGAATACGTTTTTCTGAATGATACCGAACCCGAAGTCTTGCTGTGGAACTACGATACGAGTACGATACGAGTACGGATACAAGCTGAGGGGTTAGGTGGTTCCATCTGTGACTCTTTGCTGTGTTCATGATACGAGATTTTCATGGAACCAGTAATGATCAGGTGTGTTTTGCCTCACCGTATGCTGCAGTGTTTGGTATTATCAATGGGCAGTTGTTACAAGCAATTATGAGCCTTAGTGGATGATTCAGATGATATTCATTTGCTATAGCTATCAGTAATAAATCACATTTGCTATCTCTGTACTGAATAATAATTGTCTTTCTTCTCGAACCATTCTTTATCATTCTATGATCACTCTTCTCAAACTACCAGTAACTTGGGTAGACCCAGAACCATTCACACTGCCAAAAACAAACATTTTACGCAGTCAAGCTTGTTTTTTTCACCCATTTACACCCCACATTTTCCCAATATCAATTTCACCTTTGTCTACCTCCAGTTGAACACTTTCCCCATTGAGGTACGTCAATAGCACACCCTTGCACGATAGGCGCATGGAAGCATTCTAAACTGATGATCATGGAGACAACTGAGACCCCCGCTTTGAGAGCTTCAATCCGGTATCAAAAGCCACCTCTTCAGACGCATATAAATATCTCTAATTCCCTCCTTCAATTCCCTATCAAACAACCAACGCCAACTACCACCATCACCACCACCACTACTACTACTATAATGAGCGTCGTCAAGCGAGAATACGGAAACCAGTCCTACCGAGTCAACTCCAACGTGACCATCGTTGGCGGCTACCGAACCTACCAGCCTTCTTCTTGTGTTATTGCTTAGTCACAGAAGATTATCTTTGGTTATCATCTCGCGGATTGGTATAACACTAATTAATTGATTTCTATTTACTATTGAGCTGTACTGTACTTTGAACCTCTGTAAGTACTCCAGCATTTATTGTACTGTAACTCCAAGTAGGGCCTAGTCTATCGATGTTTAGAGACTTCTAGGGCCGTTATTTACCAATACGACTATGGTAGACCACACTACTGGCTCTCCACACTCTGTTCCTTAATAATAGGTCCATCTTCAGTACAAAATGCTAATTATATTACATCGACCGTACCACATTCTCTCACTTCCTAACCCGCCGTTTCTTCACTGGGCGGCGCCATGTGGCGTCATCAGAGTCAGACGACGAATAGGGAGTAACTTCTCGGGCCCGTCGAGACCCCAACGTTGGCTCCTTGACAGGTTTTGATTTTTTGCCAGCCTTGGATTTTTTGCCAGCCTTGGAACTCTTCCCCGACTTTGGCTTTTCCTCCGGGGGCTCTTCTTCCACCGTTGGCTCCTCCTCATCATCTGCCTCCCTCAATGCAGCCTCCTCGTCGTGGTAAATATCGTACGGATTGGTGGGAGGAGTCTCCAAAAATCTGTGGTAGTACTGTCTCATGCCAGCGACCAGTCCGTGGAGGCCACGGTACCGTTCGTAATCCATCACCTCGCCCATGGCACCGTCTCCAGGTCTCATGGTAACATGGAGCTTGGTAAAAAACGGTATGGGTCGGACGAAAGCGAGGGACTTCTCAATCTTCTCTTTGTACTTCAGCAACACAGTTCCATCGGTATGTCGGGGTCTGTCGCGCCAAGTTGTGTCCTTGGCTTGCTCGTCGTAGGACACTGGCTCGGGGTAGTTGTTGTCGGGCTGAACCAACCCTCCTCCTGGACCTCGCAAGTGTGTGTCTGACTTGGAGCCATACATGGGGAAGTCGTTGTCCGGGTAATAGTTGTATGTCTCGCGGACCTCGGGAAGCTGCTGTTTCCACAAGTTGATCTCCTTGCCCTCTTCGTCGTACTTGTACCGCAGCTTCTGCTTGACAAAGTCGCCCTCAGCCCTCTTTTCCTGCTCGTACATGACCCGGTTGATCTGCTGGAAAATGCGCGAGTACTTGTACGGAGCCGCGGCAGCAAACAGGCGGGCCAGGCCGGTTTCTTCAATCTCCGCGTTGCGCTCGTCCAGTCTCTCCAAGTACCCGGTTTCTTCCACGTGCAAGTAATCCAGCTCACCAGGCACAACGGAGGGTTTCGTGGGGTACACGTGATCTGGGGCGTGCCCCACGCCCTCCTGGGCTAGAGACTCCTCGAGTTCGTGCTTGTACATTTCCTTTGAAATGTCGCTGTCGTCCTCTTCCGAGCCGACGTCCATCTCGATATCTCCCTTCTCAATCTTCTTGGCATACCTCATCTGTTCCTGCAACAGACCCTCCACCCGTTCCTTCTCCTCAGCGTCCAGAAACTTGCTCTTGTCGATGCGAGACATGTTCTCCAAACTGGCGGAAAGCAGCGCAGTGTTGCGGTACAGCTTGGGCATAGCGTAGGCGTTGATAACCCGGCACTCCCGCTTGACGGTCTGGGAATCGAACGCACCGTCCACGGTTTTGGGCGTCAAAATGGACTCGGGGAACCGAACGTCGGAAAACAAAGTCTCGAGCCTCTCGGACCCGCTGCGCTCGAAATACTGGCGGAAAAAACGAGACAAGGACGAGTACCGAAGACCCTGCACAAACTGCATGTTGCCAACCAGGACATCGAATCTATCATAGATTCTCAAATGCGCTCCTTCCGTGACACTTAATTTGGTCAGCAGTTGGCGGGTTTTGTCGACTGTTGCAATCAGCAACTCTTTCATGACGTCGGCCTCAATGCCCTTGAACACGGGCAGATCCGTGTTGTACTCCTTGCTCTGAATGTCCATCCCGTTGGCCGGGTTGGGGTAGAAGATTTTCGACGCCAGATGCAGAAGCGCGTCGTCGTTGAGCAGGTTTTCTGGTTCGTCGTCGTCGTCGTCTTCGTCCTCCTCATTATCCTTGTCCCCCTTGTCCTCCTCATTATCCTTGTCCCCCTTGTCCTCCTCTTCCTCCTCCTCGAGATCATCAATGTCCAATGACTTAAAGGGTCCTTCCCCTTCAGGCAGTGGATCTTCATTGGAACGGGCAGCAATGCTATGGGAAAACGACTCCTCCAGCGCAATCCACTTGTCGGACATTTCCAGGGCCGCCGGGATATCTTTATACGACACAGGCTTGTCTCTTTGAGGAATGAACTCCTCTCCCGCCTCGACTCTCGCGTTGAACACGCTTTTTTGATGCTGAGAAGCGGTATAAAGCAGATCATGGTACTCCTCGACCTCCACCAACGACTTGGACCCCATAGACTCGGCAATCTCGGCAAGTCGGTGTCGTCCTACCCGTCCTAGAAGTTCAAAGAAATGTGTCTTTTCGTTTTCGCTCCATACAGAGGAGGGTGTGGAGTCGTTGGAGTCGTCCAAATCGTCAGAAACTTCATTCTTTTCTTTGCCATCTCCATCTCCCCGCTCTTCTACCTCCTCAAGATCGTTTGCAGAGTAAAACTTGCTGGAAGACAGGCCTTCTTTACCCGCCTCACTCTCCATTGGCGGCCTCCCTCTCTCCACGGCGTCTCTCTCTTGAGCCGCGAGAAACTTACGGTACTCTCTGTCCACTTCCTCCGGGCCCACGTCCTCGGGAATCTCCAGCTTGTCGTAGTAAACCTGTTTGTGCTTATCGTTGCGAATCTGCTGGATTTTTATTCGTCTGGTCTCCCTGTGCCTGCTGAGCCAAAAGTACTCCTTGAACAGTTCCGCTTCGATTTCCAGCGCCCGGTCACGTGGGAACCGGCCGCCCCAGTCGGTATTGAAGGTCGGCCGGTTCGAATTCATGTCAAAGGCCGGAGTGTCGATCTGCTTTTCCAGCTGCTTGTAGGTCATGGTCGTAGAAGAGGCTGTAGGAGGCGCCTTGACGCTGTGAATGATTGGACCACGTGACCTGATTACCTTGACAATCAAATCAATGCACGCCAGCTGAAAGTCGTCCAGATACGCGGCCTGCGAAATGTGGTCGCTCGAATCAGACAGAGTCCGGCCCCAGGGACGGCCCTCGCCATGGTACGACAGAAACACCGTACCTGGGACCAGCGGCTCGTTTTCGTTCTGGGCTCGAGCCACCATCTTTGCGCCCACACGGACGCCGTCGTGGGTGTACTCCCAGCCTTTGTAGCCTCTCATGGTGATGCTGAACCTCGTGTGTGTCTGGTACTAGTGGACAAAATATTTGGATTGGGTTTGATACTGTACATCTTGCATTTGCATTAGCCACTGAGCTTATTGGGGGGGGAGGGGTGGATTATCGTTTTTCAACGGGGCTGAAATCACGGGACTGCGCTTGCTCAAACAGGTTTTTCTTGGCACAAAAAGAATGAGATTTTTGTACTGAGTTTGGTGGTATATTCGGATTTTTCTAATCTGATCTCCAGGAGGAGATACAGTACAATTTTTTTTTTTAGATAATTCCTCAAGTAAACGCGATTCCACTCAAGTAACAGCCTCTTGCAGACATCCTACACCCTACCCGACACCCAAAACACTACTGTATATCTACCGCCTAACTCGATTACATAATCATTTACCACTACACAGGACTCACAACTGCACCCCAGAGATGTCTGAAACAGTACAAAACACTCAGCAGCTAACAGTTCCAAGTCCAACAATCCCAGCCATCTACTTTTCATCCTCACCACTTCAGTATCGCCACCTCTACACTTACATGACGCCTTGCATGACCCTGGATCGAGAGTATATACCTTCTCATAGACGCAGTTATTGCTCTATCTTCGATCAGACTAAAAATGTATGTACCTTCTCCCTTCAGTAATATTCTTCGCGCATTTTCCTCCTCCCTCCCAATTTCCTCGAATTACCACCGATTTCTCAATTTCATCTCTCGCCCCAACCTCCATTAAGCTCACGCCATGCAGATATTTCCAAATCTGAATTTTTCAGACAAATAAATTTACCAACGCACCAAAACCCACCCTGCAACATGCTACGAGCCAGTAAAGTGGTTCGTGCGAACGGATCGGGCCTGAAGACGTCCCTGTGGGTGCAGGCAGCCCAAACCCGCGCCGTTTCCACCCAGCTAGTTCGCAACACGGGCCCCAAACGAAAGCCCGCCACCAAACCTCCAGCCAAACGGAAAAACGCCAAATGGGAGCCCAGAAAGTCCCCGGGCGCTGGAACGGATGGCAAGACGTTTGCTGCCCGAGGAAACTCGAAATTCGGCAAACTTGCAGCGAAATTGGCCGAGCTGAAGAACGCACAGAAGGCCAAACAACAACAGGACGGTCCCGATCCAGTGACTCCTGAGCAACGGCGGCTGCTGGATCTGATCCAGGGTCCGCTTGTGACTGCCCAGGACTTCAAGTCGGCGCACAGAAACTTTCTCACCAACTCTCTGAAGCGTGCTACTCCTTCTGTGGAAAGTGCGGAGGGAGCCAGTTTCCTTGAAAAGGGCGTGTTTGACGGAATTTCGGCCCGGTACATGACCCCGTCGCAGCTCGAAGATATGGAAAATCTCGACGATGCGCAAAAGAGTCTGGATTCGACTTCTGACGATATTCCTGAGGTGTTCAACGACCGAGGAGACGCTCTGAGAGCTACGGTGAAGCAGTTCTTATATGGACGTCGAGGAGCAAACAAGCCGCTCACTATGCAGCAGATCAACATGCCTGTGCGGTTCCAGAGCCACAAGATGCTGCTGTTAAAGGTTCTGGAGGAAGAGGCTCAGTTTCTGATTGAGCAGGAAAAGATCTACCAGGCTCGTCTGGAGAGTCTCAAGTCGCTTTCCGAGGGCAAAGACAGACTGTCGGAGGACGACAGAGCCCGATACAAGGAGATCCAGCTGACCCACGCCACGTCTCAGACCGAGGTTTCGAAAGCTCTGGCTGAAATGGGCCATGTGGTTGTTGCTGACAACTTCAACACGCTCATGAAGCCTGCGATTCTGAAACACATTCTCACCGACGGTTCCGAGACCGTTCATGTGCTGAATCTGAAGGATCCCAGCGGTCGAACGATCCGAATGCGGTATTCGCAGTTTCTGGCGCGAGTTAACGGCAAAGTGGGGCTCCCCCAGGCAGCTGTGACCGACGGAAAACGGGTCTACGCAAAGTACACCGCCGATGATATCGTGGTTTTTCCCTTTTACCGTCTTTCGGGCGGGCAGCTGACGGAGATTCTCAAGAATGTGGTGTTTGCCGAGTTTGAGCGGATTCGAACGCAGTACAACATTGACGAGGACGAGCTGGTGACGCAGTTGCAGATCATGGCCGACCGAGGCGAAAACTACATCAAGTTCTACCCCAACAAGCCCGTCACTGCTGTTGACGAGGTCACGGGACTTGCTTTGGACGAACAACCTGCTGTTGAAGGGGAGGAGGAGGACCAGCTGGAGTTTACGTTCTTCAAGATCAACGAGACCGAGAAGGAAAAGTACTTTGCGACGAAAACGGCCGTCAGACTGAACATGGGCCTGCCAGAGGTCCAGGGGGCTGACTGTGAGTCCGTTTCGGACGCTTCTACGGGTGCCAAGGCCTCGTCTTATGAAGATGTTGTTGCCGAGCTCGAGAAACTGCGCCCAGAAGCAGTCATGTTGGCCCGAAAATCCTGGGAAGCCATTTCCCAGACCATTGAGAGAAACATTCTCGTGGAGGATCTGCGACAGTACGTTCGAGATATTTGCCAGCAGAAGAAGATTCCTCTGCCCAACGTACGGCTTCTCAAGGCCGATCTGATAGATCTGCTTCGAGACAGAGTGTGGAGCATCAGGCTGACGGACTCGCCCAAGGTCAAGGACAACATTGTGTCCAAAACCTTCAAGCTGACGGAGATCGAAAAGCTATTTCTGTTCAAGTATCATTTCCAGCTGGTGCAGCTGTGGGTGACTCGAGGAGCGGATGTGTCGTTTGCTGGAGGCGAAAACAATGACGTCATCGCCGTTTCTGCGCCCGAAAACATCCTCAAGATGGTCGGCGTCACCCTGGCGCAGTTTGGCTCGCGAATCACGTGTGCCAAGCTCGACATGACCAAGTCGCAGCTCTCCACCATGACTCCCGCGCTGTGGAAGTCGTTGGAAGAGACCACAGAGACCCATATTGTGCGTGACGACGACAACGGTGAGGTCCTTCTCTACTACCTTGGCAACGCCCAGAAGAAGGCCAAGCTCGTCAAACGGTACATTCAGACCATGGAGCCCCAGGGCCGCTTCTCGCAGAGCATTATCTACCAGACCAACCGCGAGAGTGTCGACAAGTCTGCGTTTTTCCCTCGAGCTGTGTCGCACGAACAGCCCTGGTACCAGCGAGTCATCCCTCAATGGGCTCGATGGCGAGAGATCCACGGCTCCGACTATCTCGTCAACACCGAGCAGCCGCAACTGTCGCTGGTGTCGTCCTCAGGAGACGTCTTTAAGTTAGCAGCCGACCAGCCTCTACAAAACATCATCTCAGACACCCTCATCACGCAGCTGGAGGCGATTCCTAGCGAGATTGTGACGCAGGACCCGTCCGAGGTCCTGGAGACCAGCGACCAGCGCGATCTGACGGACAAAATCGCCCAAAAGGCCGTTCTGGCCGGCGTGGTGGAACCCTATGATCCTGCCTCCAACAATGCCGCTCCGACAGTCTACGAAAAGGTATCGATTTCCGCCACCCTGGGCCATCTGGTGCACGCCAACAAAAGCACACGTGACTCGCGAGGCTCGCTTGATGTCGCCAAAATCGACCCGGTTCGAGACGTGCACTTTACAGGTTCCGTGCCCTTTGTCAATGAGAAACTGAGATCCATGTTCCCCAAGGCGCGACCAGGAGCCCAAGACAGATACAAGATGGTGCTGCATTGCGAGCCCGTGTCTTCGGCAGACGCTCCTCCTCTCCAGATTGAGGCTGTCAACATGACCAGAGACGAGTGCATGTTCAAGTACCCTCCTCCGTCCATCTACGCTGTGACTCGACAAACCAATCTTCTGGTGTCTCTTCCGTCAATCAACTCGGACATGATGTACAGCGCTCGCTCGCGGCAAAAGCTGCTGCCTTCGCCGGCCTTTTTGCATGCCTGGACGGCCTTCTTCTCCAAGGTCTCTCCCAAGGTGCAGTACCCTCCTGAGTTTGAAATCAACATCAACGGAGAGAACACAGCCTACCGGTGCGTCACGGTCGTGTACTCGCGACATGACGAGTACCCCGTGCTTTCATTTGACTCCGCTAACGAGGCCACCGCAGGAGTGGTCATGCATAGACATGTGGCTGGAGGAGACATGTGCGGAGTGCGCAACGAGGTTTCTGTGGAGACCATCTGGCGAGATTACAAGGTTGAGACTGAGGAGGAGTCGCAGCAGACGTCGGACGCGCTGCTCGACGAGTTTGTCGGAAACTCGCTCAAGTTCATGGACTCTTTGGACGCAGAGTCTGTGCCTCTGTAGGTGGAGGAGACAGCACAATATAGACCATTTGTATATAGTATTATGATGATGATTTTTAAACGAGTTCAATGTTGCCATTAGCAGACCGAGGGCTTTCAAACGATACCAAATTTGTACGTTGTCCAACAGTCCATCAAAACGTAGTTCCTCCCCAGTGGCATCACCAAAAGGTGGGATGCGGTACAGGACGATTCTTGTAGAACCTGCAAAAATATCAACCACTCTGTGGTTGAGATACTCAGCCCGACGTGGGGCTTGAACCCACAGCCTTGAGATGATCTCGAATAAGAGTCTCACGCTCTACCGATTGAGCTAGCCAGGCAGTTGTGTTTCGGGGATGCGATTGTGCATTAAGGGCGGGAAGAGGACTTTTTGAAAAATTTGTGGAAAATCGAAGAAAATAGACAATATTATAGAAAGTGGATCATTAGATATATTGGACTGTGGTTGTGTCAGAAAAATGTTTAAGAGTGGTGTTTCTTTAAAAAAATTGTCGGCGTACTTGTAGATTCGCCATTCTGGTCCATATGTGATGCTTTTTCTTATACCACAATCAGGCAGGCAGGGTGTTATGATGCAACGCAGAGTCAGAGTGTTCAACTGTCGCGTGTTCTTATGTAAGCAGAGCTATTTGTCATGTCACGTGATCTACTCACTACGCTACCAAAGAATGTTTAAGGGAATGCTTAGTCATGTATACAGTGCGCTTCGGGTGTCTAAAGCTGAAGACTCGCTACGCTCGCCTTCTCATCAATAAAATTACATTAATTATTCTATATTGTGGAAATCATCATTCATGACTCTCTGTTTCGCCAGACTTACTTCTGAGTCACTGCTGACTCCAGCCTCGCCAGCCTCGCCAGACTCGCTTCGCTCGTCTTCGGCTCGTTGGCTCGTTGCCTCTACATCATAGCCAACAACCGCAACCTTCGTCTAGGACCCTCTCCAGTCACCCGGATCTTGTTCTCATTCTGCATACCCTGCACGACCTGCGAAAACTCCTCATTGGTCACAGCACGGGTAATCTCCAGCACCTTTCGCTGCACCTCATTGTAAGGAGCCTCTCCGGTAGGATACGACTCGAGAGCCCGCTCAATCTCCTGAGACACCATCGCCTGAGCCGTTCGCTGGGCCAACGAGGTTCCGGTCTGAATCAGATCCATATCGATTCGACCAGAGACAGGGTCGGTGGCGTAGTCCTTGATGGCAGCTCTAATGAGCCGCACAGCCTCGTCCACATCCGACACTTCGACGGTGGACGACAGACGCATCTTGGCATGGGCCTCCGAAAGCCGAATCATACTCTCCAACTGACGGGTGGTGGCTGTGATTCGTTTCTCCGACGACCGAGGATCGTCTCCCTGCTTTCGCATGTCCACGTACGCCGACACAAGGCGTTCTTTGGCGTCAGGCGTGATCTGGGGGAAAACGTTGGCTCGAGCGTACGAAAGGTACAGCGTGAGGAACTCCACGGGCAGAATTTCGCCGGTAGCAGCCGTGGCAGTGTTATCGTCAAGGTACATGTTGGCGATATGGGTGGCCAGGTGTCTGTCGACTCGCTCATCGACCCGATCCAGCATGAGATAGACGAGATCGAAACGCGACAGCAGCGTCGGGGGGAGATCAATGTTCTTGGTGACGGGCAGATCAGGGTTGTATCGCGAGTCAATGGGGTTAGCCGACGCGATAATCGACGTTCGAGCGTTCAAAGTGGTGATGATTCCTGCCTTGGCAATAGAGACGGTCTGTTGCTCCATGACCTCGTGAAGAACCGATCGCGTGGCATCGCTCATCTTGTCAAACTCATCGATACAACACACTCCTCCATCGGAAAGCACCAGAGCTCCCGATTCAAGCACGGGCTGTCGAGTATCGGGGTCTCGAGCCACATAAGCCGTGAGACCGACCGCCGAAGAACCCTTTCCAGAAGTGTAGACTCCTCGAGGCGCAATCTTGTGCACGTACTGCAGCAGCTGCGATTTAGAGGTAGAGGGGTCTCCGCAAAGAAGCACGTTGATGTCGCCTCGGTACTTGGGGCCTCCGCCCTTGGTGAAGGTCTTGTTGGTGCCTCCAAACAGCTGCAGCAAAATGCCCTTTTTGACGTCATCATGCTCATAAATGGAAGGCGCCAGAGATCGCGACATGAGATCGTAGAGATCGTCTCGTCGAGAAACCTCCCTGATTCGGTCCATCTCGTCGAGAGTGATCTTTCGGGTCTCTTCAACGTCGTTCTTTTCGGCAGCGTCTTCGTTGTTGGCTCCAGAAATGTCCGTGTCGACCTGGACTCGCGTCTTGTCCGTCTTTTGCACGTGCACAACGTCAATGTACGTCTTGAACAGCGACCGGATGGTTCTGTTTCGAGGATTGACTCGGGTGGGCACCGATCGGTAGATTCCCGTCACCTGGACTCGATCTCCAGCCTTGCACGCGTCCACAAGCTCGTCGTAGACACAGAGAGAGACGGTGTGGGGCGTCTGGCCATCGGGGACCACGTCGGGCGTCTCCTGGAGCCGAACGACCTGCTTGTCGCCGAAAATCGACCGGTTGTGGAGAATCTGCATCGAGTACTTGGACTGGCAGACTGTTCGGGGACACACGACCGGTTCGGCGATGATTCCTCGCTCGATCTGAACGGGCTCGGTATGGTTGCACACGGAGCACTTGAAGACGGCCTCCTTCATGTCTGGAATCACCTGGGTCGATCGCAGAGATAGACCCTTGACACAGACGAGATTGTCGATATCGGAAGGGTTGAGTTCGCGCATACCTCGGTCGGTACCGAGTCCGTAGGGTCGGACCTTGTACAGCGTCTGTTCAACCTCCTGTATAACCGACTCCTCGGGGTGGTCGGAGCCCTCGACCAGAAGCGCCACCATGACGTCCTTGATGGTCTGGTCCATGAGAGGAATGATCTCCTGGGGGTACAGCACGAGCTTGCGGTAGAGCGAGGCCGTGGGCGGGTACGCCAGCAGGTTCTGCATGTCCAGATTGAGGTTGGTCATGCCCAGCTCGTGCATCTGCTGCAGCATGATCACGTAGTACAGTCGGTCGGGGTCCGAGTTGGTGTGTTGTCCCGAGGCTCCGAGGTCTTCCAGAGCGGTTCCATCGAGCTGCAGACGGTACGACGGCTTGAAGTGCATCAGGAACCGTCGGAACTTGGCCATCACTTCCGGAATGGCGATATCTGTGCCCCATAGCACGGCTCGGGGCTCGTTTCCGTCGGTGGAAATCCCTTCTGAGGGCATCAATCCGGCCGTAGAAATGTCGTTGTCGCTCTGAAGACCCAGTCCCGTGGAGCTGAGGCCGCCCTCGCTGTCCAGACGCATGGGCGAGCTTTCAAAGCCGTTGCCAATCGTGGTCTGGCGACGAGGCGTGTTGATGTCGGACGAGAAAATGTCTCCTCGAGGCTGTCGTCCTCCCGCTGTGGCTCTGGTGGGCGTGGAATCGAGATCGGAAAGAAGAGCCGCTCCTCGAGACGAGGGGGTGGTGCCGTGACGAGCTCCGGTGGAAGAGGACAGAAGCCGTCGAGTGCCTCCAGAGGACGGAATCATGGCTGGCGAAGACGCCATTCCGAGCTCTGAGGGCGGGTTGGACGAGCCCATAAAAAGCGGCGACGAACCATTATCTCGCTGAGGCGACGATCCCAGTCCGATTGGAGAGCTAGGAGTTGACATGGTGTTGTGTGGTGTGATGTTGTGGTGATGTTACCAAATGTGTGGGTTGGGAGAAATTCGTACACTGGGACATGTACGTGACGCGTTAGAGTTTCAATTAAACGTCCCAATCGGGCAAAGGAGACGTGTCGGTAGGGTAAATAGAAGGGGGGGGGGAGAGGGCACTAGTTTGGGCACGTGATCAGTGACGCGTTTGGCCCATAGCGTGTAATAAACGTGTTTGTGTGGTGTTCAATATATTACTGTACAGTGTACTGTGAATTCATGTCACCATGTTGGTCTTGTTGCCCTGTTGAATAAGGGGAAAAAGGTGGGAGACATTTACGCTGTATGGTTGTGAGGCTGTATGTCTGTATGGCTGTAAAGCTGTATGGTGGTTGCAACTGAGAGCTGTATACAGCTAAGTGAGAGGAAAGAAAGATGTGTCACGTGATGTGGCTCTTAGTCGACGTCAGGAGTTGCTGTGGTGAAATTCATGTTCCCGTATCATGTCTATAGCGAACGGATTAGTCAGGTCGAAGAGCATCATCGTATTGAACGCTGGAGACTCGAATACTGCTGATATATCAAAGAGAACTTCACTA
Organism: Yarrowia deformans; assembly: GCA_900519085.1. Taxonomy (NCBI): domain Eukaryota; kingdom Fungi; phylum Ascomycota; class Dipodascomycetes; order Dipodascales; genus Yarrowia; species Yarrowia deformans. The sequence goes on along the minus strand of ULGY01000002.1, from coordinate 1,570,186 downwards.
TTGTAATCATCGAATCCAGAGGTTTCGAATGGTATACTATTCGTCTTTGTATGAGCAGAATTCGACTTACTTGGTGTTTTACTTCTTAGGTCAGCATAGTCTAGATCTCGCTGAGATTGGAATTGATGGGCTCAGGAGATAACGAGAAACCATTGTCTTCAACTCTTCAAGGCTCAATATCAAGTGTTTATGAGTCTGGCGGATTATGGCCTCATTATCGAGAGAGTGGAGGTGCATCTATGGATTGTAGGGTCTACGCAAACATACTACTGACAACCAGGTAGAACAAAAAACTATTCGCAGCATTCAGAGCCTTTGGGGCCTTGAGAGCCTTGCACAGAGTTACGTCAACTCCCCAACGACTTATCCTTTGTCCTCTTAGTGCCTCCAGTGCCTTGTGCTGTCATTATCCGCACCTTATCAGCCTGCATCTAACCTGGAGTTACCAAGACAAGCCAGACCCTTTAGAGTATTACGAGAGGCGCTGAGAGATTAAGAACAGAATTAGAATGGATGCTAAAAGCGAATGAAAAAGTGATGAGCGCACTATCGCTTCTATACGGCTCTCTGTGGTCTTATCAGTTGTCGATTTTGCATGCAAGACACCTCCCACCTTCAAACGGATGTCACCCACTCTCTGGCAGTGTAAGAAGACAGCGGACTTGACAGAACTGATCCTGATAGTCCATAGATACCACCACGCACCTGTCACATGTGTTTACCGTGACCTCCGTCAAATATTTGTGGCTTCATTTGGATTCACGGCATCAAGCAGCACGGTTCCGAGGAAGACCCTGTAACCAAGTACAAAGAAGGCTTACAAAGAGACTATGGCATCGCAAGGAAACTTAGACTTGTGCCGTTCAAGAGCATCGGCTCGGATCAGGCTCGTGTGCTTCTTACTGAGAAAGACTCAATCCTTGACTTACGGCTCTATCAGAGTTTGATTCGTGATAAGGAGTAACTCTGATGCAAGAGAGAGCCCTCCAGTTGTGGTTGCAATGCAGGCGAGGCTCCAGCCGGGTCTGGAGCGAGTTATTAAGCTTGCTTTGTGTTCATATTGGTTGTCTTAGTTTTGTAAAACATCCAGATAGAGGGTGTGCTTAGTACAGGTGGAGGAGGTGGAGGAGTGCCAAGCAATACTGTGCCGAGGAATGCTGTGCCAAGGGATACTGTGATAGGGAATACTGTGCCAAGAAATCTGTTCCGCTAGTCTGTAGACTACGTACAGTACTGCAGCAAGAGACAGCTGTCGGATCCTGCCAAGGGATGAACGTCTTATGATAGATCTCCTACTCTTGCCCCATGCATAATCAATCATAATGTGTACCTTGATTGAGTCTATGACAACCAAAAGATCTATCACCAACAGGTTCTGCATCAACGATGTCAGCAGTTGATGTCCGCAGTGCAATCGTTCGATTGTAAGACCTGTTTATTAAACAGCCACTCTATGTTAACTTCTGAGGTAATGAGGAGTAGAGCCGTATCGTGTGACTTAGGTTGGATGCTAATTGTAAACGCAACTCTGAAGCCGTCCACGAGTATCTGATGCGTCACGAATGAGCCATTTACAATCAGGTGAGACCAGTTGAGACCACGAGGCTACGGGGCTACGACACTACGACACCCCTCGTTTGACTGCCGTGTGTAGGACTGCTCAAAACACAGTCAGAAGAGTTCCACTAGTCCGAAGTTAATGAACTCACTTCAAGCTGTAGACACCGTCACCGTCACCACCACCTTACCATTCTCACACTCCGCTACCCCAGTTCATTGGGCAGCGCTATCGGGCACGGCCCCGGTGAGAGTTTGAGACCCGCGTGTCAGACGCTGGCCTGCCATTTAAGCACCCACATAGTTGTAGCCTTGCGCGCGAGAGTTTGCAAAAGGGCAACTTTAGCGGGGTCTACGGGTCGTCCGAGGGTGACATGCTCGACTGTGGCTGGCCAAGCGGTGCTAACAGTTCTTGGTTAGGCGCTAGGGTTTGTAGTCGGTTGTCGGCTATGTCTATTGCTATTGACAGCTGATTATTAACACCTGCTCAACTAGCACCTCTCGTACCCACATTCCAGACGCTGCGGAAACGCATCCGAAGACCAACTATGGCGTGCGCAAAGCGTGGCTTTTGCACTTTTTGCTTTTCCCCGACGTCTATTTACCCGTGGACCAATGGCAGACGCGCCCATCCTCGCAAATCGGCTCTTCGGCGTTTCTCACGCACCTTGCAAAGTTAGACCAGGTGAGGCTTGTGATACGGGTTATCGTGAGCTACTTGTAGTAGATGTGTGTTCGGTGTGTTGTGCTCCTTGTAGATAACTCGACTTTGGCCGCTTAAGCGAACACGAGCACCGCCAAGCTATTCGTGATGATGAGAATACTTGGCCAACTCCACGACATGTCGCACAAGCCTTTGCCAAGACCCTCCCACCACACGGCACCATGCATGTCTTCTGATAACGTGTGTCTTGAACTTAACAGCTGGTGACGGGTCCCAGGAGCTCTTACGCTTGGCAGGCACAAGAGGCATTTTAGTCGGGTTTTTTAGTACATGATAGACGGCACTACAAGGGTTAGTCGGGTTATCCGCTAGTGCATTAGACCTCTTGGCAGGGATGGCACTAGTGATGGGGAAGATGTGATTTCCCTAAGCACTAACCAGGCAATCTCTACTGTGTAGAACAGCCCTCCAAGAGGGGCTATCTCATGTCTCTGAGTTCAGCCCACAAAGTCGGCTTATCTTCATCTAACCTCCAAGCCGTCTCAAACTCAGAGGTCTCAAACTCAGACGACTCAAACTCACGGTCGACACAAGCTCACACTCTGCTGCAATCAGAGTTGCCAGCCCTTGTTTATCGCCCTCGATACCCCACAGACCGTAGGTGCCGTGTCCATCCTCGCGTGTGGATCCGTGTATATATATCTAGCAGGGTCAAGCAGTCTTGTTTTTGTAATTCATTAATCACAACTCCCCTCTCAACATGTCCTTTGAGAAAGACGAAAAGGAAACCAATCTCGGAGAGGTGCACGACATCGAGGAGGTGGAGCCCCTGCTCATCGACTGGGTCGCCCAGCAGCTCGGAATTCCCCCCAACGATATCGACGGCACCTACCCTCCCGAGGTGCACTTTATGGCCGAGAAGTTTGCCGCCATGACCGAAGACGAGGCCCTGGTCATCTGCAAAGAGAACCTGGCCTACCACCAGGTGGATCCCAACTTTCGAGAGGAGTACAAGGTCGAGCTGGAAGACCTGCTCAACTCGTACCACGGCTCCCATGACCCCACACAGCAGTCTGTCTACGTGGACGAGAAGGAGGACCACGACGTCGACCCCACCGAACGAGCCATGCTGCTGCGATACTGGGCCGCCATCTTCTACTGGTGGTCTCCTTACCCTGAGGTTCGAGCCGTCACCGATCCCTTTGACGACGTGAACCAGACCACTCTCACCTGGCGAGTCTACGTGGTTGGCACCATCTGGGTGGCTGTGGCTGCCTTTGTCAACACCTTTTTCCATCCTCGTCAGCCCGCCATTTCTCTGTCTGGCTCCGTCTGCCAGCTTCTGCTCTACCCCTCGGGTCGTCTTCTTCAGTACGCGCTTCCTGACTGGGGTTGTACCGTCTGGGGCCGAAGATACACGCTCAACCCGGGAGTGTGGTCGCAGAAGGAACAGCTGCTGTGCACCATCATGGTCACGTGCGCACTGGGAACCCCCTACATCACCTCCAACGTGCTCACCCAGTTCATGCCCATCTACTACAACCAGTCGTGGGCCGGCGGCTTCGGCTACTCCTTCCTCATGATGCTCGTCACCCAGTACATGGGCTTTGGCCTGGCTGGTCTGCTGCGACGAGTCTGTGTCTACCCCGTCAAGTCCATGTGGCCCACTCTGCTGCCTACTCTGGCCGTCAACAAGGCTCTGCTGGCCCCCAACCGAAAGGAAAAGATCAATGGCTGGTCCATCTCCCGATACTACTTTTTCTTCCTCGTCTTTGTGGGCTCCTTCCTCTACTTTTGGGTGCCCAACTACTTGTGGCAGGCGCTTTCCACCTGGAACTGGATGACCTGGATCGCGCCCAACAACGACAACCTGGCCATCATCACCGGATCCGTCGGAGGTCTCGGCTACAACCCCATCCCCACGTTTGACTGGAACATCATCAACTTTGGCATCCAGCCCATTCTCATGCCTCTGTACACCTCCATCAACGCCTACATTGGAGTGTTTGTCTCGGGCTTCTTCATCATGGGCATCTGGTACTCCAACAACAACTTCACCAAGTGGATCCCCATCAACACCAACACGCTGTACGACAACACGGGCAAGAAGTTCAAGGTGACCAAGATTCTCACGGACTTTGTGTTTGACGAGGAAAAGTACAAAAACTACTCGCCTCCCTACTACTCGGCTGCCAACCTCGTCACCTACGGAGCCTTCTTCGCCATCTACCCTCTGTCCTTTGTCTACACCGTGTTGTGCAACTACGAGATGATGTGGGTGGCCATTCGAGACACGTTCCTGGCCATGCGACACTTCCGACGGTCCAACTACGAGGGTCTGGAGGACCCCTTCTCTCGACACATGAAGAAGCACAAGGAGGTGCCCGACTGGTGGTTCTACCTGATTCTGGTGATCATGTTCGGTCTGTCTGTTGCTCTGGTCGAGCACTGGCCCACAAACACCCCCGTCTGGGTCATTGTTCTGTGTCTCGGTCTCGTCTTCATCTTCATCATCCCCTTCACCCTCTTCTTGTCGTTCACCGGTGTTGGCCTGTCTCTCAACGTGCTGGCTGAGCTCATTGTCGGATACGCTCTTCCTGGAAAGTTCCAGGCCCTCAACCTCGCCAAGGCTCTGTCCGTCCAGATTGCCTCTCAGGCCCAGAACTACTCCAGTGACCAGAAGCTGGTGCATTACGCCCATCTGGCTCCCCGAGACATCTTTGCTACCCAGCTTTGGGCCACTTTGGTCAACGGTCTGGTTGCGCTCGGAGTGATGCAGTTCCAGATGCACGATATCAAGAACATCTGCGAGCCCGACAACGCCATGAAGTTCACCTGCCCCAGCGAAACCACCTTCTTCTCGGCCTCCATCATCTGGGGAGTCATTGGCCCCAAGCGAATCTTCGACCACCAGTACCCCACGCTCAAGTGGATGTTCCTGCTGGGCGCTGGCGTCGGCCTGCTCTTCTGGTTCATCCAGGTGATGCTGCCCAAGCTGCTCATCAAGTACAAGCCCCAGAAGACCAAGTCCATCTTGCGGTACCAGCGAATCGTCACAAAGTTCCACCCCGTCATTTTCTGCCAGTCCTGCCTCAACTGGGCGCCCTACAACCTGTCGTACTTCACCGGCGGTCTGTACGCCGCCATCTTCTTCAACGGCTACTTGAAGTCCAGATTCCTCGCCTGGTGGAGAAAGTACGCCTACGTCTTCTCTGCGGGCATGGACACCGGCGTCGCTCTCAGTGGCATTGTCATCTTCTTTGCCGTCCAGTACAACGACTACAGCATCAGCTGGTGGGGCAACAACGTACCCTATGAGGGAGTCGACGCTCTGGGAGTCACCCATCCTCCTCTTCCGGACGTGGGCTACTTTGGCCCCAGCCCCGCAAACTATCCTTAATCACTATTTAATGAATATTTATCTTGACGACGAACGTGCAGTACTTGTAGTTTTCTGTACTTGCAGCATCATCCAGCTGAAATCAGCTTAACAAAGAACCTGAAACCACTCACTGACTGGCTACCAACATCTGCTGTATTCGTATTCCACCAAAGTTCAACATCTAAACTTCGTACATTATCGACGCTTCTTCTTACCCAACACTTCTCTCAATGACGCAAAAAATACGTGAATAAACTGCTTAACGAACTGCAAATTGGAGGTAGCTCCGTTATTTGCACACCGTAAGAGCTTGACGACGATATCAGCGGAAAAGTCTTGGCCCAGTGCCAATTGGCTGATGTGGGGACTTTCTACTTTGTGTTTGGAGATGAAGATGAAGACGACGAGGAGGACCCAGAACAGTCACAGGTCTTTTTGAAATTCTACAACAGTGAGAATTAAGAGCTCTACAACTCCCATGTGAGTGTCTTTCGCAGAAAGAGAGGCAGTCAGGACACATGTGTAACCATTTCACACAACACATTCTTGTTTGACAGTTGCTTTGTTACGATGAATGACGACTGGAGCAGCGTCAATTGTACACAACTACCAACCAACGGCACGATGAAAAACGCAATGATAGACATTCTGTCGGGACCAACAAGCATCCAGAAAACGGGATTGTCGCTGATTAGAAGCTCGGCAGACACGGACTTTTCTTTGGAGAGTGGTGACGGGGAGAAAGTGCCAGTGCACAAGTCTGTGATGGAGGGATTGTGGCCGTTTTTCCGAGGCACGGTCGATTCAATAATGGAAGAAGCAACACACAGGAACGTCAAGCTTTCCATGCCAAAGTCCACATTGGAACAAGTGGTGCGGTATCTCTACGGTGAAGAGCTCCAGCTTCAAATCGAAGACGCTGCCAATCTGATAGTTTCGGCGCAAATGTACGATTGGCCCGAGCTGCTGGAACTGGCCGCGAAAAAGATCAAGGAGGTGACCATGAATCGGGAACAGGCTGTCTATCTATGGAGAAAGAGCTTTGAGGCCCACAATCAAGGTACCAGGAACCACGCTTCCAGGCGGACATCCAAGCTCCTGACTGAGACTGACGATTTCAACACCAAAATCGAGCATTTGGAGAGAAGCGAGCTGCTCAGTTTGTTTCAGGATGTGTCTCAGGCCCTTTATGTTAAGCGACAGAAAATTGGGTGATATACTCATACTACTTTAATGGGGTAATTGGCCTTTGAAGCACACATTCGTGAATATGCACTAACATGCGTATTTGATGCATACTTCGTAAACCTCAATTGGTACGAGAATAAGTACCGGTACCAGTAGAAGCTGCTTATTTTGATGTGTAATGGGCTGTATTTTTTGCAACGGACCCAACTGTGTCAATATTCGCTCGATTTGAATGCGTGTAAAAATCGCTCCTCAATAACGCTCCTCAACACCTATACATATCCCATATAACACTCCTAGTGAATCATAACTACACCATTGATGACTAACCAAAACCCAAGAACAGCACCAGTTCAATCCTTTCAAAACAACTCAAAACTACACCATACAATATCCAAACATCATAAATCATGTTAACCTATTTCAAATAGCTTCATCACACATCCAAGTGAAGTTTCTGAACTGATCCTGCATGGCAGAGGTCAGGGTGGTGGTGACGGGAGTCAGAGCCGGGGTCTCGGACGTGAACTCCTGGTCAAAGTTAGTCACGTCGGTGGGAGACGTGATCTTGGGCACAAACGGCGGGGGGATTCGCTTGTGATAAATATCATCAAAGTTGACGTTGGCAAAGTAGGGATGCGCCATGATCTCCTCTGCGTCTCGGGGCCCGGATCCCAGACGTCGTTCGGGCTCTCGCGTCAACAGCTGCGTCAGAATCGACACACAGTTGCCGGGAAGAGTGATGGGGTATCGGGGCTCATCCGCCAGAATGGCGTCGAAGATTTCGTCCTCGTCTTCGCCGCGGAAGGGACTCTGTCCCAGCACCATCTGGTAGATGAGCACACCAAAGGCCCACCAATCGACAGCGAGACCGTACCGCTGCTCCAGCAGAATCTCGGGCGCCATGAACTCGGGGGTTCCACAGAAAGTGCCGGTGGTTCGGCCGTAGTCCATGTCCTCCTTGCAGAGACCGTAATCGGCAATCTTGACGTGTCCGTCTCGGGTGAGCAGAATGTTGTCGAGCTTGAGATCTCGGTAGATGACGCCGTTGTCGTGGAAGTGCTTGATTCCCAGCAGCACCTCGGCCGCGTAGAACTGGGCCCGGCCGGGCTTGAACACGCCCTCCTTCTGGATGTGCCACATGAGATCGCCTCCAGACACGTAGTCCATGACAAAGTAGACTCGGTTTTCCGTCTGGAAACACGAGTACAGATTGAGCAGGAAGGGGTGTGACTCGCGGTTGGCGATCTGGAACACCCGTCGCTCGGACCGCGTGCTCTCCACCTCGTCGTTCTCAATGATAAAGTCCTTCTTGAGCACCTTGATGGCGTACAGGTTGGTGGTCTTCTTGGACTCCGCCAGCATGACCTTTCCAAAGTTACCCTTACCGAGCACCGCCAGGAAGTTGAAGTCGTCCAGCCCGATTCGTGGCCGCTTCTTCTTGCCCACAACCGACAGTCGGTTGCTGTTGGCAGCCGAGGGAGAAGCAGGAGTCTGGGAAGCAGTAGTGGTTGCGGCGGTAGCGGCGGCGGCAGCAGCTGCAGCCTGAGCTTGCTGAGCAGCCTGACGTTGCTGCACCTGCTGTTGCTGGGCCTGCTGCTGAGCGTACTGTTGTTGCTGGTACTGCTGCTGCTGGTACTGCTGCTCTCGCATCTGCTGTTCCCGCTGCTGCTGTTCTCGGTGCGCTTGCTGCTGTTGCTGCTGCTGCTGCTCCTTCTGCAGCTGATCACGTGCTCGAGCAACGTCGTCCTGCTGCTGATGTTGCTGCTGCTGCTGATGCTGGGCATGCACGCCAGGAACAGGCAGCGACTGGTAGCCCGAGTCGATCGAGCCGGACGCACCGTGCTGCTTTTTGTGCTGCTCGTCGATGATCATACTCTTAGGAGGCGAGTAGCTGACGGGCCGCACCTCTTCGTCAGACTGGTGCTCGTTGTTGAGGATGCTCTTGTCAAAGGCGTCCTCGTCCTCCATCTTCACGTCGTCCTCCACAGGAGACAGCACCTGCGACGGGCTGGGGGTGGAGTCGCGGTTGGGGTACAGATCGCCGACCGACGAGTTTCGAGGAGGGTAGAGAGGCTCCTCGCGGTCTCGAGACGGAGACGACTGGTACTGCTGCTGCTGCTGCTGCTGTTGCTGGGGCGACCGGGAAGGCGACTTGGGCGACGCGGAAGAGGGAAGCACGTAGCCCTGCGAGGATCGACGCGCTCGGGGGTCGAGGGTCGATGCGGTGGGGTCGAAGCGAGGCTGATGGTAAGCCTGGCCTCGATCAGGCACAGCCGAGGGAGGACCCGGAGCAGGAACACCCGGGGGAGGAATGCCGACGGCCGAGGCACCACTCGACACGCTTGCTGCTCCTCCTTCCTTGGGAGGCAGCGAAGGAGCAGAGCCAACCTCCTTGCGTCGCACCGTGTTCTTTCGCTCGCCCCGCACGGTCGCAGTACTATTAATGCTACTGTTTGTGTCGACGGGGGTCAGCGACAGACGGTCACTGCTGTGGCCGGCTCCGTAGCCATTGTTGTTGTTGTTGTTAACATGCATGTGGGAGGGCGTGGCACTGTACAGCGTGGACTGCTGCGACGACGAGGTCGACGAGGACGGGTGCTGGGACGCCCGGCGGATCTTGGTCGACTTGATTTCGCTGAGAATCTGGTTGGCCCGCTCCATGGACATGCCGCAAAAGTCGGGCACCAGATGCTCGCACTGCACGTGGGCCGTGACGCCACACTCGCCGCATTTGCGCACCGACTTTCGCCCCAGGGGCAGAATGTAGCCGCAGTGGCAGCACCAGTTGGCAGACTTGTTGGTGAAGACCTGGAACCGGTGCGGGATTCGGTGGTTGAGCTTCTCCTCGTCGGGATCCGTTTCCGTGGACGACTTGGAAATGCACTTGGTGACCACCTTGGAGTAGCACTTGCCGTGGCAGGTGAGGCGGCAGTCCTGGCACTGGAAACCGGCACCACTGAGGAAATCGCCACACAGCGCACACCGCATGATGGAGTAGAACTGCTGCGCGACAAACTTGTGGCCGTGGATCTCGTGCACGTCCTCCTTCTTTCGGATGGCGTTCTGTCGGCCCAGTCCCAGGCCTCCCATCTCGTGGGGCCGCTTGACGCCACGGTTGGTCTTCTCAAACCCGAGTGTCAGGTAGATCTGGCCCGCGGGCTCGACCACAAACCACTCCTCGATCGTGGGGCCGGCGTAGTTGACCACACTGGAGACAGGACGGTCAATCTGGGGCGCCTCAAGCGTAGGCAGACCCGAGCCAGTGGCGCCGGTACCAGAAGCTGCGGCGGCTCCTCCTCGAGAAGAAGCAACGGCAGGGTCGGCGTGGCCTCCAGCTGCGGTTTCGGAGGCAGCCACCCAGCCCGTGGCCGCGAGCTTCTGGCCGTTCTTGCGCCGTCGAATCTCCTCGGCCACGTCAGAGATGGTGAGCCACAACAGACCCACGGGCTTGAAGTGATCGCCGTCGCGGTCGTAGATGATGATTTCGACCTCGTTGGCCTTGTCGACGGGGAACTGGAAGGTGTCGTTCCACCGCTCGGTTCGCGACAGCTTGGTGCGGCCCACCAGCTTGTCTTCGCACTTGACGGTGACCATGGTTTCGGGCCGCTTGCCCCGTACCGACGCAATGTGCTCGACGTTTCGCAGCGCGTGCACGGTGATGGTGACGGTGCCGGAAAGCGGCCGCCGGATATTGGGGGCGTTGATGCTGTCGCTGTCAATGGCGTCGTCAATGTCAATGTGCATGTCCTGGTAGCGCTTGAGCGACTTCTTGAGCAGGCCCATCTTCTGCAGCGACTCCTTGCGCATGTTTTCGATTTCCTGGATCTTCTTGGGGTCTCGCTGGTAGAGCCGCAGCGCGTTCTCAAAGCCCTCCTTGTAGTTTTTCTCCACGCTCATCTTGAACTCCAGCTGCTGCAGCATGTGCTGGATGCGGGGCCCGAAGAAGGGCGTGTCGTACTTGATGAGATCGAGCTTGGTGAAGTTGGCTCGTTTTTGTGTCGGGTGTGGGCCTGGCGCCATTGCTGTGTTAGTCAAAACCGATATCTCTTCCGTCCTTCTCTCATACTCACCCTCAGGACGGGTCCGCAACTTGAGCTCGCGCATCTTGGATTCCAGATAGTTGACATTCTTCTGGTTGTCGGTGAGCTTGGACTGGCATTGCAGTTTGAACGCCGAGTCCTGGGACGCCTGGGCCGCCGCCTTGGTGCCGCGAATGATGTTTTTCTCCACCTCAATCTGCTTGTACAGCTTCTGGATGGCCGACTCAATGTCGTCGGGGGCAGACATGGTGGCGTGTGTCGTGTGAGGGGTGGAGCGTGTCGTGTCTTGTTTTTTTTTGTGTTCTTTCCCTGCTGGTTTCTCTGGGGTGTGTTGTGTGGTGCGGTGGAGGTGTGAGCTGTGATGTGAGTTGTGTGCTTATTTGTAACTCGCAAATTCCCCTGGCTGTTTAGGGGTTTTGGAGGGTGATGTAAGGAGGGATTAGTGACGTGGGAAGGGGTCGGGTAGATGGAGTGAAAGTAAAAGTCGTGACAGAGAGTGTGTAAGGGCAATCCTGTCGTCAAGCCTCTCAATGCAACCGTTCCAAGCCTCGTGTGTATCGTTGTCTGTCCAAAAGGAAAACACGGCCACAAGTTTTGAGTTGGTCTTTGCTGACACCAAAACACAAAATTCACGTGAGTTAGTTTCACAACTGCTGCCAGACAGAAAGCGTCCTGTCCGTCTCTCCCACACAACACGTTAAAAACCTTGAGCAGCAAAACTTATAAATAGATGCCCGGCTGTGCAGCATGATGGGGTGGTTGGATGGGCTGAGCAGGATGGATTTGGAAACATTATGTGACCGCGAGACGCGCGAGTATTTCCAGCTATCGTATTTCTCCGTACCTAGCCATCCACGTGCTACACTTCTCCTCTCCTTCTTGCCGTACCATGCGTATGTATGATACTGGCACTATTTATCTGATACCCAAAGGGGATGCGAGGGCGACAAGTTCTGGTACGAGTATGAGTTGTTGATGTGGTAACGCCAGTAGGAGCCAGCTGATCACGTGACTTGCACGTGACTCGCACGTAGCTCGACTACACGTGATCTGGCTGCTACATCCCGCATTTTATTGCCCTCTGGCGATCATGCACTGCTCACATTGCTATTATTAATCCTGGCGCGATACGATACGTGCCCCTATCATCCCAACGTGAGAGTTTCAAAAACGAGCCAAAAGACTATGACGGGCTTACGAAATTTGATAGAGCACGTTCCGTAGCAGTGCAGCTGCCTACGGTCATACCGGTACTCGTGATTACAGCACTCATACTCTCACTCCCGCATAACCCCGTCTCTATGACGTAATGAAGACGCATGTGCCGTTTTAGCCGCTCGGTCCCACCCCTGCTCGCTTCTTCCCAAACGCACAGCTGACCATGTGCCATCTTCTTTTACCGTGCGCATATGACGTCGTTGTGCGTGTGGAGAGGGAGGTGATAGATGGGGTTGCTATTGGAGGGTGCAAGTGAGAAGTGCAGGCAAGAAGTAGTAGAGATACGTCACTGGGGTAGTGACTGGTATAGTAGAGAGTTGTGTTATATGCGTACTATTCCTGTACAGCTCTAGCTACGATACTGTAGACTGTCGCTTTACACTTGCACCGGTACTGTACCTACAATGCACCCTCTCCATGGCTAATAAAACCACACTAGCAAACAGAACCGCACTAAACAAGGGATACGATGACAGCTCGTATCTATCGCATCCGTCGGGTGAATCGCATGGACAGAATGGATTATTGTGTCATCTCCGATTTAGCACCGAAGTAGAAGAGATGTGGGTATTATGTGCTACCTGCTATGACGAGCTGTTGATGTGTGTTTGATACACTTGTATAATGTACCAGTAGATGTCGTACAGTTGACCGTACTGGCTATGGAGTTTGTCGGTGTTCAGACCGATATACTGCTAGTACAATAGTCACCAAAAACAGTACCATTCCACTCTTGTTCTGCTGATTCAAATGGTGTGCTGATTCATAGATGTCCTTTTCCTTTCAGATACATTATTAGTCCATTGAGAGATCAAGATCAACTGAGGTGCGGTATGTACCTGATACTTCAAGATATGGAGTGTACATACTGTAGAGCACACCGACAGTCAAGTAGAGGTACTTGTATAGAGCTCCAGAGTAAGTACAGTTTCAGTCTCACACCTGTACAATAGGTTTAGCACCAATATACTGGTGGACTACATTTGGTTAATGAGACTTACTCCTTGAGACGGTGGGAACAGACTATGCAAGTCTCAGCTTGGAGTATGTAGGCTTGACTACTTGTACAAGTTTACCTTGCCGGGATAAGAACAGTCAGGTCTCAAGTGAAAAGCTGTGAACGAAGATGGAAGGAAGGAGTACTGTAGGTGAATAGACTGTATTACTTCCACTACCGTAGCACTCAGATCAACATTGGTAACCACCCTTGCATGACTCCAAGCGTTGTAGCAATACTGATATGGAGAGTACGAGTAATTGGATCAGTAATGCTCGGCCGCCACTAGACCAGCCAGGAATGTCACTGACTACAAGGAGCTATATAGGTTGAGCCAGAAAATGGTCCTGTTTGTCTCACCAGGTCGCTCTCTCCGATCTGGAGTGCACGATAGTGATCTAACAAGGCTACTGAACGACTCGTAGCTAGCTCAAGTCGGATACCAATGCCGAAGACAGTGACTCCCACAAACGATACAGATCCTCACATACCACTACAACCACCATCACCACCCTCCTCCAGATCAACACTCTACACTTTCATCCTTCTCACTCTTGGATCGCCCGATCTCAGTCTCAACCACGTTTCAACCGCCCTCCTCCACCCACTCGCTTTGTAATCACAGAGAATTCATAAATATGTACATGCTGAGTAGCGCTGGAATATTTCCACGTCGCCAAATCGCGCCAAACGGCTTATCGGTTCTTTCCCTGGGGAACCATCTTGGGGTAAAGTCGCTTGGCGTGGAAGTTGATACTGTCCTGCTGCTTGGGGGGTTTGACCTGGGTTAGTCGGGCTCAATCGCACGATTCTCTTCCTCTCTCATACTCACACTCTTGGAGGCAGCCAGCTTGAACTCCTGCTGGATCTCCTTGCAGGCCTCGGAGGTGACGCCGTTGGATGACCAGCATGCCAATAGTCGGGACAGAAGCTGCACGGCCTGGGGAGCCTCGGCCTTCTGCAGGTTCTTGACTCGCAGATACTTGAGCTTGGGCAGGTTCTTGGCGGTCATTTTTCGCGTCTCTTGGTTATGGTGTGTCGGTTGAAATTTTGTACTGCATGTTGGTGATGTGTGAGGTTAGGGTTGATTAGTAAGTACAGTGGTGAAAAATGAGAAAAGAAGAAAGATGATGTAAAAATGGAAAACGTCTGCGAGTGCAACGCAGGCATTTGGTTACATCAACACTGGCTCCCTACAATATTCGTTTGACCCTCCGTTTAGGCCACGTGATCATCAACAATTTTAAGCTTTTACCACTGCGTCCGGGTAACTTCCTCTTTGAGAAGTCCCACTCAACTTGCATGGAAATAAATTTACACGCACCTCTTTTCTTTCTTCTTCTTCAGACACTTCGGCTAGAAAGACGGTGAGTAAAGATGGCGGAAAATGTGGCGGACGACCTACGCAACGTGACACAAACAAAGTGATGACAAGCGCAGTGTGATACACACAGCCACGACACGTCACACTCAGTGTAACCACACACAGTGTAACCACACCCAGTAACCTTCACCCGAACACTACTAACAATAGCACAGTTTTCTTTGCAGACGACACCGAAATGCAGATCTTTGTCAAGACCCTTACCGGTAAGACTATCACCCTTGAGGTGGAGTCTTCCGACACCATCGACAACGTCAAGTCCAAGATCCAGGACAAGGAGGGAATTCCCCCGGACCAGCAGCGACTTATCTTCGCCGGTAAGCAGCTCGAGGACGGCCGAACCCTTTCTGACTACAACATCCAGAAGGAGTCCACTCTCCATCTCGTTCTGCGACTCCGAGGTGGTGGTAAGAAGCGAAAGAAGAAGGTCTACACCACCCCCAAGAAGATCAAGCACAAGCGAAAGAAGAACAAGCTTGCTGTCCTCAACCTCTACAAGGTTGACGATGACGGAAAGGTTGAGCGACTTCGACGAGAGTGTGAGTCTGAGTCCTGCGGTGCCGGTGTCTTCATGGCTGACATGAAGGACCGACAGTACTGCGGCCGATGCCACCTCACCCTCAAGGCCTAAATGTATTGATTTAATTTAGTATATTTATGTTTTGAACCAAACCATATGATTGTATTGTAGATGCAAACTGTTGCAATGAGAGTAGAGATGGATTTTGTAGCATTCCATGATCTACGAGATTATTTGCTGGATGTACGGGTATGTAGCTACTCATGAAACACGTTCGAGTCCTACCAGTGCACTCTTGATCCTCGTAATACACACTATTCTTCATCTATCTATTATAAATATCTATCACCACTGTTTGGCGTCTTCACCCTACTGCCTCTGGGTAATCCCACTCATGGACTGCTCCAACATGGGTCTGAGCATCTGGCCAAACGGCGTTGCAAGCACATTCTTACTAAGCGACGAGATATCGACCGGGATATCCTTGCCCGTGAGAAACTGCGACAGCTCCTGCGTGAAATGGTTGCAGTTGTGGTCAAACAGATTGTACTTGTCGGGAGTGTACTCGCCCTGAATCTCGCTGATGTACTCCTGAATCAGCTCCAAGGGAACATGGGTCTCTCCCAGATCCACCACCTTGTCAGGGATGCCATGGTGGGTTTTGGCTGGAGCAGACGACTGAATACCGGCTCCGTAGAACCACTCCGTCTGGTTGTCAATGACAATGGACGTGTGCCAGATTCCGTCCACTTGAGTGCCCAGAAACTGCTGTGACATTTGCTTGGCCATTCCGTGCGACAGGTCGTACACGTACAGCTTGACCTTGTGAGATTCTTCAGTCATGGTGGTGGGGGTGATTGTAGTTGTACTGGTTCGTCTGAGTTCTGTGGGCGTGAACTGGTTGTGTTTGTGCCAGGCAGTTCTGACGTTCTTGCAGCTCTGATCGTGTCGTTGGTTCGTTAAGTTGCGATCGCTGTGGCAGACCTCCACTAATTATACTCCCTGTCCATGCTGGCTCGCGGGTGGGTCGTGTGGCGGTGGCGGGAAACCTAGCTGCAAGGGCCGATCTCTTATCTGCGCTATTAGTGAGCAGACGGATTTAACGGAGCGGGACGAGGGGATTATATAGACGTGGGTGGTGACAGGCTGAATGTTGTGAGCAGAGAATTAAAAAAAAGGATTCCGGAACATCCTTTCAATATCGTAATTATCTTGACGACCTTGAAATCTCAGGCTACCTTATATTTGGCTAAGTGAACCGTCAACTATAATAATCATCACAAAATCACATATTCCATCAAAAACACACAATAATGTAAAGAGACGTCTATATGTATTTGAATATTTGTTGACAAATAAATCATTATCTATCGATTAAAACACTCACCAAACCTCTGCTATGCCTGGAACATGCAATTTACCCCCTTAAAAGACTTTTTGTTCAGCTAAATCTAACTAATCTTGCTGAACAAGCTGGGGAAGGTTCCAGAAGAGGTATAGTAAGAGGAGGTATGGTTAAAGATATGGTGGCGAATAGTGCACTGAGAGTGAAGATAGTTGCTGACTAATCAGAAGGAGGCGCCCAATACTTGCATCTTTCACCGTCTACTACAGTATCGGAATATTCACCCTTGGTCTACTGACAATAATGTCTGGAGTTGGACAATCAGGTTGTACGGTTATTTCGATCATTCGAACATTCAGTTGTAGCAGCAAGTCCCTCTAAAACTTCACAGGAACCCGATTAAAACGGATCAACTAGTGAAATCTCTTCATTCCGACCGATTGAATTGTTTGTTAACTTTTCAGTCCGATTCCGTCACCCTAAGCCCTTCTAACCGCCACCCTCAAAAGTGTCCTTGCCGTGGCAATATTTGACGACCCTAAACAACCTGATGCAGCTGTGGTTAATATAGTGCCTGTAGTTGAGATAACAGGGTAGTAATCAGCACGTAATGTAGCCGATGGAAATGGGTGAAAACGAAACCACATGATAACCGACCCCGTATTATTCACCTAATTAATTTTTCAAGTTGTTATCACTCCCAGAAACTGCGTTTTACTCCAGCCCCCCACCGCCACTGGTCACGTGAGGTGGCAAAGTTACAGTGTACATATTACACCCAACACTTGAGGTACATCACCACCATTGAAACCCCATTAGACCGACCTCCAATCGCAACAATGGCCACCACCGCAGCCCCGATTCTGGCGCTGCTCGACGAACCAAACTACGATCTCAAGACCCATGCGCTGGAGTCGCTCGATCAGAACATCACCCAGCTGTGGGCCGAGGTTTCCGACCACGTGTCCCAGATTGAAGAGCTTTACGAAGACAAGGACTTCCCCCGCCCCGAGCTCGCCGCTCTCGTGGCGTCTAAGATCTACTACAACCTGGGCGACTACGAATCGTCCATGAAGTTTGCTCTGGCCGCCGGCAAGCTCTTCAACTTCGATTCGTCCTCCGACTACGTCGAGACCATTGTCAGCAAGTGCATCCGCGAATACATTGAGGTGTCGCAACAACACTACGAGGATCCGTCTGCTCCCGAGCCGGACGCCCGCCTCGGAGCCGTGCTCGATCAGATGCTGCAGCGATCGTACGCCCAGGGCCATCTCAAGCTGGCTCTCGGAGTGGCGCTTGAGGCCCGACGTCTGGACATCATCACCAAGATTCTCGAGACCGCCGCCCCCGAGGCGACCGTGGAGCTGGTGCACTATGTGCTGGACTGCGTCGTGACGGTTGTGTCGTCGCGCCGGTTCAAGGACGAGGTGCTGCTGGAGCTCAACAACCTGATTCTGGCGCTGCCCCAGCCCGACTATCACGCCATCTGCAAGATCATCGTCCAGCTCAACAGCAGCGAGGGCGCGTCGCGGCTCTTCAAGTCGCTGCTGGCGTCCCAGGACCCGGACTCCACGCTCATTGCGTACCAGTGCGCGTTTGACCTGGTGGCGTCCGGCTCGCAGCAGCTGCTCAACGAGGTGGCTGCCGAGTTCAAGGACCACGAGACACTCGCCAAGATTCTGTCCGGCGTGCCCACCTGCGACTACGACCTCACCTTCCTCAACCAGAACAACAACACCGACACACAGATGCTCAACCGAACCAAAAACTCGCTGGACCCCAAGAGCTCCATGAACCACTCGGCCGTCACCTTTGCCAACGCGTTTCTGCACGCCGGCACCGCCCAGGACTCCTTCATCCGCTCCAACCTCGACTGGCTCTCCAAGGCCTCCAACTGGACCAAGCTGTCCGCCACCGCGGCGCTGGGAGTCATCCACAAGGGCAACCTGTCGCAGGGCCGCCGAATTCTCGCGCCCTACCTGCCCCAGGGCGACAACGCCGCCTCCGGATCCCCCTACACCCGGGGAGGCTCTCTGTACGCCCTTGGTCTCATTTTTGCCGGCCACGGTAACGAGGTGCTCGACTACCTCCAGGAGCAGATTGAAAACACTGCATCCGACGACGGAGGAGACGTGGTGCTGCATGGCGCCTGTCTGGGCATCGGTGTGGCCGGCATGGGCTCCGGAAAGGCCTCTCTCTACGACAAGCTGAGAGACGTGCTGTTTTCGGACTCCGCCGTAGCCGGAGAGGCTGCCGGACTCGCCATGGGTCTGGTCATGCTGGGCTCCGCCGACGAGGACGCCCAGAAGGAAATGTTCCTCTACGCACACGAGACCCAGCACGAGAAGATCATCCGCGGTCTGGCTCTGGGTCTGGCTCTGGTCAACTACGCCCGAGAGGAGTCTGCCGAGCCCATGATTGAGCAGCTGCTGGCCGAGCAGGACCCCATTCTGCGATACGGAGGTGCCTACACCATTGCCCTTGCCTACGCCGGCACCGGCAACAACAAGGCCATCCAGCGACTGCTGCACATTGCTGTTTCCGACGCCTCGGACGACGTGCGTCGAGCAGCCGTCATTTCGCTGGGATTCATTCTGCTGCGAAACTACACCGCCGTGCCTCGAATGGTCGAGCTGCTGTCCGAGTCGCACAACCCCCACGTACGAT
The DNA here is from genome assembly GCA_900519085.1 of Yarrowia deformans. Taxonomy (NCBI): domain Eukaryota; kingdom Fungi; phylum Ascomycota; class Dipodascomycetes; order Dipodascales; genus Yarrowia; species Yarrowia deformans. The sequence continues at coordinate 1,551,221 of ULGY01000002.1, read as the reverse complement.
ACGGAACCGCGCTGGCCCTGGGTATCTCGTGTGCCGGCACCGGTCTCAAGGAGGCCGTGGAGGTGCTGGAGCCTTTGACCAAGGACCCCGCGGACTTTGTGCGACAGGGAGCTCTGGTGGCGCTGTCCATGATTCTCATCCAGCAGAATGAGAAGATGTGCCCCCGAGTCAAGACTGCCCGAGAGACGTTTGCCCACGCCATTGCCTCCAAGCACGAGGACCCCATGGTCAAGTTTGGCGCTGCTCTGGCCCAGGGTATCATTGATGCCGGCGGTCGAAACGTGACCATTGCTCTGGAGAACCCTCAGACCGGCTCGCTCAACATGAAGGCCATTGTCGGTCTCGTGGTATTTTCGCAGTTCTGGTACTGGTTCCCCTACACCCACTTCCTGTCGCTGTCGTTTAGCACCACTGCCGTCACCGGAGTCAACGAGGACCTCAAGATCCCCCAGTTTGACTTTGTCACCTCTCACAAGCCGTCCTTCTACGGCTACCCTCCTCCTGCCGAGGAGGTGGTGGACAAGGCTCCCGAAAAGGTGGCCACTGCCGTTCTCTCAACCACAGCTCGAGCCAAGGCCCGAGCCAAGAAAAACGAGAAGGACAAGGCCGACAAGATGGAGGTGGAGGAGAAGCCCGAGGAGCCTTCGACCGCCACCGCGGCGTCTGCCAAGCCCGCCAAGGAGGTCAAGGTCGACGAGGACGCAGACAAGCGAATCCCCGGCCAGAAGAAGTGGCGGCTGGCAAACCTTACCCGAGTGCTGCCTGCGCAGCTGAAGCACATTTCGTTCCCCGAGGAGAACCGGTTTGTGCCCATTCGAAAGTTGCATTCTGTTGGTGGAGTGGTGGTGCTGAGAGACCAGGAGAAGGGCAAGGGCGGCAAGAAGCCCCAGTTCATCAAGACGGTGCGTCAGATCAACAATCCGTTTGACGACGAGGACGACGAGGCGCCTCTTCCCGAGCCCTTCAAGTACGTCGAGGAGGACACCGAGTAAGCATATTGGTAATGATGTTGGAATGTATGATAGGGTAGTAGGGCAGTTGTTCGTTGTAGAGGAAGGTGGAGTAGAGTCAGCGTAGTATAGTATTGTATGCATTGGTTTCTGGTTACTATTACCAAGAGGAGCTAGTTAACAAGCTCGGTATGTGTCAAGATCTACGATTGAATGAGATCAGTAACATAGGTTGGATATAATTAGTCTATAAGTCACTTGGCTCCTTGTATGTACAGTAATGGCAGTGAACAGTAATGGCAGTGAACAGTAAGGTCACTTAGTGAACAGTAAGGTCACTTAGTGAACGAGAACAACCACTCGCTACGCTCGCACTTAGCTCGCTACGCTCGTACTCGTCGGATGCATAAATTATCTATTGTTTCTGCTGGAATCGCGAAATGGCAGGCGACACGTACTCCTCCACGTATCCCTCTTCCAGCCGTCGTTTCTTGTTCTCTCGCATTCGTCGTTCCCGCTCCTGCAGCTGCTCCAGACGCAGCTGGCGCTCGTCCACCACTCCCTTCTTTTTCTTCTTCTCCAGCTCCTTGGACACGGCCGTCTCCTCGTCGGCCAGATGGGGCTGCAGCTCGGGCATGTCGTCGTCCGACTCCTGAGCTCGCTTCTTGTTGGGCTCCGTGATCTCCTCCATCTGTTCTCGAGCCGTCTTTCGTCGTCGGTCCTTGTCCTGGGCAATTCGACCGATGTCGTCGGGATCCATGGTGATCATCTCGGGCTGCAGCTTCTGCAGCAGCGTTCGCACCTCCTCTTCTCGTCGCTGGTGTCTGGTCTGGTAGGGGTTGACCTCGAGAGCGTCAAAGTTGGCTTCTCCGGCTCCGGGGATGATGAGCGACGAAAAGCCCTCCGAGTGGCCCACGCCCAGAATATCTTCAAACGGCACAAACTGCGCGCTGCTCACCTTCCAGTCGGGATGCATGTTGTGGTTCATGTAGGGCTGTTTGGGCCGGGGAGCAGACTGCACGTCCTTCCACACCGTCACGGTGTTGCCATGGCCCACAGAAAGCAGGTTGGAGTCGGACCAGTTGACGGTCTGGGCAGCCACGCGGGTTCGGGGCAGCCGCAGAACCTCCTTGTAGGTGTTTCGAATGTCCCAGACCTTGACGGAGGAGTCTGAGCCTGCAGTGGCCAGGTATCGGCCGGATCGGTCGACAGAAACGTCGTTGACGGGTCCCCGATGGGCCAGAATCTTCACCAGCGGCTCGTCAACGTTGGGAGACCACATGGTGACGGTTCCGTTGGAATGGCCCAGGTTCATGATGGCATTGTAGGGGTTCTGGCACTGGGCCGTGGTGGGACCCAGTCTGGTCTTGAAGGCAGCCACTTGCTTACCGATGGACACATCCTGGTAAAAGAGCATACTGGTGAGTCCGGAAGACACCAGCAGGTAGTGGTAGGGCAGGAAGTCGAGATTGGACATTTCGATCTGCTGCTGGAGTCTATGGACTTCGGAGCCCTGGTGGTCGTAGATGAACACATTCTTCTTCTGAGCAACGGCAAAGTACTGGTCGTTATGAAGCCACTGGACCGCTCGAACGGTTTCATTCAGGTTCAGCTCGAACTGCAGCCGGCCCTCTCGCCAGTCAAAGGCCGCCACATGGCCCTTTCGGCCTCCAATCAGCAGTTTTCGGCCGGTTCGCGAAAAGTTGATGTCGTAGGGCCCAAAGTCGGGCAGTTTGAGATCGTACGCCTTTTTCTTTGTGGAAATGTCGACGCTGGCCTTTATCTCCTCCTGCGTCACCTTGTGGGTCGCCTCCATCTCCGTCTCGGCCTCCAGAAAGCCCTGTTCCTCCAACAGCAGCATTTCGGTTTTTTTCGCGGCCTCTCGGGCCTCCACGGTATGGTTTTCCACGCGCTTGAGGTCCTTTCGGAGCTCCTTGTTGCGGGCCGTCTTCCACGCGGGTTTTCTCTTTGGTGCTTCAGACATGGTTGTTGTGTTGAGTGAGTACAATACCGGTATCTAATGTCTTGCCCTGCTTGGTGCTTGGTGATAATGTTTGATGTTGGCAGCGGTAGGAAAAATATTTTAAGCTTCATCAGCTGCACATTGCATTGCATGATGATTATATAATGAGTCTTGGGTAGAAAACGAGAGGCTCTATGTGAAAGAAAATATACCTGTTCCTGTATTGTTTGAAAGCCAGAATTATCACCAAAATTTTCCGCAAACACCCTCCTGCATCTGTGTTTGTTTACCTTCTCTTGTAGATGCGTCAGACGTCCAGCATCGTCACCTACCTGTTATGAACGTCCTTCCAGTACAGCTCAACCTCCCACACACACACACTTTGGCGTGCGGCTCGTAATATCATGGGAGAGAGAGAAAACATCTATAGGTACATAAAGCGGGGGGCTTTGTGTTTGGATCAGGTATACATGGTGGCGAATCGATTGTTGCCAGTCACGACATTGTTTCTGTGATAACCCCCAATCGTTAAACGTATTTATACAGGGCCATACACTTCCCTCTCTTATCGGGTATCGTGAGCTGTACCAAAAACAATGTTGCCTGCATAACTTCAAATTTTTTTCCCGGCCAGTGCATGAAGGCAAAAAAAAGCCAGATGGGCGTTTTTCACACAACACACTACAAACACACCTCCAGACCCAGTAGCTGAACAGAGCACCGCTTTCCGCCATCTGACGCCGTCAGCCATGAACACAATTGACCAGCTGTTCGAGCAGGACTTTAACGACGACTGGAAGGACGAATCGTCGTCGCAAGAAGGAGGGAGTCCTCAGCACCCCAAGAGGGCTCTGGGGGAGGAAGCCGAGAGAGAGCCCGAATCTACGGCCAAAAAGGTCAAGATGGAGAAGGATCCCGAAGATCTCGAGATTGTGCGCATGCTGGAGCGCGATCTGGCATACAAGTCCGAGCCCGACGACGTGAATCTCGCGACTCCCAACTCGCTGACTCCCGGTTCCGAATGTGACGACAAGGACATCAAGAAGGAGATCAAGCCCATAGAGATCATTGAGATTGAGGATGATGAGGAGGAGGAGGAAAAGAAGGAGGCTACAGCAGAGACAGTGCCCGTCAAAACAGAGATCAAAACGGAACAGATCAACCCCGAACCACAGACCATGGAAATCCATAGCTCCCCCAACTCGGGCTCTATGCCTGAGTTTCTTGCATCGACTATGGATCTCCCACAGCCACCCAGCTTCACCTACATGCCATCGCTCGTCTCCTCTTCGTCTTCTTCTGCTCCTTCGTCTGCTGCCTCTTCGGTTAGCCCCTCTATGCCTCCCTCTACCCTTCCCTCTGAAGCTGAGGAACCCGAGTCCAAGCAGAACATGGACGAGTACCTGGGCAAGATCTTCAATCTGTCGCCCGAAGATGACTTTTTCGCCACCGGAGGATCCACAACCTCCGACAACTCGGTCACCGACTCGTTTGCGTCCGTGCGAGAGCTCAAGCAGCAGCTCATGTCGCAACACACCCTCATGACCACCTACACGTCGCTCAAAGACGTGTACCAGCGGGTGTGCAAGTCGCTCAAGGAACGCAACGCCGAAAACCGCCGTCTGGCCAACCACATGAAGGTGCTGGTGGGCGTCATCGAGCAGAACAACAAGAAGATCGCCGAGGTCGAGGAGTCCAACAACAAGCTCGTGGCCCAGGCCAAGACGCTGGACAAGGAGAAGAAGGCGCTACAAAACACCATCAAGGAGATGCACAAGTCCACCGATGGACTGTCCAAAATCGAGCTCCTGCGGCTCACCATTAATCTGAGAGACGCAGAAATCGTCCGTCTCAAGCATAAGTGCGGAGAGCTCTGACTGTTATTTATTTGCATTAAATATTATACCAATAGTGGTGGTAAAAGTAGGAGTATGGCACAATAGAGGGTGAGGAATAAATACCTGTATTCAAAAAGAGAAACCACAAAAAAAACAGCCACTCGCTACGCTGAGCAAAAAAGGATTACAGCACCCAGGATTCTCGTATGGTCTCCCACTACAATACTAACTAGGCTCTCTGGTGCTTGACTATGGCTGATCGGACGGGAAGCCGTATTTTCACCAGGATATGGCCGTAACCAAATAGGTCGTACCCGGAATCGAACCGGGGTTACTGGAAATCGAAGTAAATGCTTCAGAATCCAAGGTGATAACCGCTACACTATACAACCAGGGGATGCTGAAATGAGAAAATCTAGGCTATAGGAGCCTGAAAAAACGACAAAAATTTTCGATCTCTGTAACCGGCCAGCCAGACTCTTTAGATTTATGTAAATGATATCAGAAGATAGCCACGACTTCGATGCTTACTACAGAAAAGGCTAAACTCTAAAAACTACATTGTATCTTTGCAAAATTGAACTTGTTTTAACTATATCCAATAAGGGCAAGAACTAGGGAGCCGTGAAAGGCTAGAATCGGAAATTGTAAGGAATGAATAAATAGTTGGTGGAGCATGATTACTCCTTGGTGGCGCCAATGGTGAACTTCTGGGGCTTGTCACAGGCGTACTTGCCGTTGAAAACGTAGACAACCTGGCCTCCGTGCAGAGGGTCATCCTTAGAGGTGCAAGAGTAGAACTCCTTGGTGCCGTAAGAGGAGAACTCCTTGACAGAACCGTCACCGGAGAAACCCCAGCCACCGTTGTAGCCCTTACCAGTCTCGGCAGGGTGCTCGTTGACAACCAGCTGGCCGTCATCGGCAACGTAGAGCTCCTTAGGGCCCTGGCCCTCAGAGACGACGTTGACAAGAGCGTCTCCAATGGAGTCGACCTTGAAGTAGGAGTAGCCCTGCTCGAGGCCGTAGACAATGTCCTCACCTCGGACCTGGAGGGGCTTCATGCCAATGACGCCGGCTCCGGGGAAGATGTTGAGGGCGTACTTGGGGGTGGAGTCCTTGTTGTCGTTGTCGTTGTTGGCAGCGTGGGTGGAAGCGGGCTGCTCGCAGGCCACGGGGGCGGCAATGGCGGCAGTAGCGGCGGTGAGAACGGCAAGAGTCTTGAAGAGCATTGTGTGTGTAGGTGAGTTTGTGTGTTTGGTTGTTGTGAAACTGGTGGTTGTTGTTTGATATCGATTTGAGGAGGGCAGAGGGGGGGTTTATATATAGTGAATTTGGAGAGATTATAGCTTGCCACCACGGGCATAGGAACAGCAACAGAGCAAATGGTACGTCATCGCGAGTGTTTGCTCACTTCTTCGGTCTTTTTCGCTAAAGGCTTCCCTGCATGGAGTATGCATGTTTAGTCAACGGTCGAGGCAGACAATGAGACATTTACGGGCGAAAACATATATGAGGACCAAGACGAGTTGTTAGATGGAGAATATGGCATCAAAAGGTCCGATCACTGGCTTCATTCTGTCCGAATTCGCGACTTTCCAGTTTCTGAAGACACTTCTCTCGAAAGATCGAGGCGGTTAGAGTTGAGACAAAAATAGAACCGTTGAGTCAAACGACGTCATAGTACAGCCAGACGGCACCAAGTGGGGGCCTTGGGCAAAAAACGACGATCGATGTGGTATAATTAGAGAGTTTGCAAAGTCTGTCGCTCGGATGATCTGGGGTTGTTCCGGGCGGGAAGAAGATCTGACAGATGTGGTATTGGTAAGAGTGATATTCTGGAGGGGCATTCATTCTGATGAGACGACTCCAAAATAGTTCAGGTACACTATAGCGATAACAGCTAACACCCCCCAATCCTCCCCTGACTAACGCTTGAGACATTAATTGCCATGTACTACCGTGCGTTAGGTTTATAGCGCATCTATCTATAATTGCGATGGTTATTCTGTGGGGGTGTGCTGTAGGGCGGACAGGGGTCCAGAAGCGATACAGGTAGCGAATCGATAGAGACAGGTGTCTAAAAATAAAACAAAGGATTAGGCGAGACATGACGGGTAGTTATTGCACGGAGCATTGGAATTATGAGATCCCCCTACGGTTTAAGACAACGGTCCAGACAGTCCACTTAGACATTCCACTTAAACAGCCCATTATACGATTGAACTAAGAACCAGATTGAATTTTGCAACAGCCAATTGTCTTCGCCTAGAGGTCCATGGATCACATGAGAGGTACACGGCTGTCTGGGTTTTCCAGCGTTACATTAGCAAGTCTGGGTGAAGAACACATGTCTTGGCCGCTTCTTGGCAGCATCTTGGCAGCATGGGGTTTGAATCGGAAGGCGTTATTGTACACCAGTGTACTACCAGATCAGAGGGTTGACTCCAGGCGAATGTGCAACCTGATCCGAGTATTGACTCAAAGTGAATAGTCTTGTTAGTATTATAAGAACAGCTCCATCATCAACTACAAGTAGTAAAAGAGATGCCGCTAATTACTTTTGCACCCCCACACCCCCACAAGCTAAAGATAGAAGTCAACTAAATCAGAACGTTCTTTGGAACTCTTTCGAAGTACTCGAAGGTTGAAGAGGCGCTGAACCTAGCAAAAATAGGTACCAGGTGGTACCTAGAGCAAGTGTTGATTGTAGCACCCACAAGGGGAATTTCTTTGGCTAAGTTTCCCTAGCTCAGGTCGTAGCTCAGGTCTTAGCGTCCTACAGTAGCTCAGGCTAATCAGAGCGATGAGTCTACTGTAGCATAACTCTCTCAGCCTCGATCTACTGGACAGCCTTGATCTGGGGCTTGTAATTGTGTAAGAATCTTCTCATTGCATTAGTCATAAAAAGAATGAAATTGAAAACGCTGCAATCAGCTCAACTGACATCAGCCCCATTAGAAAATAAAACACTATCATAGTACACCCCTTTAGTTCTCGGGAACCCACTCAACGGCCCCGGGAATATCGCCGGTGATCTCCACAATGTTGGACTCGTTGCTGTACTTGGCCTTCGCAATGTGGACCTGCCGTCGGTCATGGCCGTAGATAACCATGGCTCGAGAAATGAGAGGAGATCCCTGCAGCAGAGTCTGGCCCTTGTCTTTAAACGTCATGTTCTGGAAGTAGTACTTGTCTTCCTTCTTCTCCTTGAAGAAGTTGCCCTCGTAGAGCTACACGTCGATATCGGTGTGTCCAAACTGGAAGGTGACCACGGGCTTTTCTCCGCACTTGAACCAGTAGCCCTTCTCACCCTCTTGACCTCCCCCAAACTCCTCCGCCACATTCTTAATGACCCCGTGAGGCAGAGTGAGATGGATTCCTCCAGTGTCGAGATCAACGGTGTGCTTGATGTCTTCTTCGACAGGGTTGCCGTTGACAGAAAAGCCCTTGAGCTGGATGGCAATTGACGAGTAGCTTTCGGGGTGGGTGATGGTGGTCAGGTTGCCCTCGTACTTGGCAGTGTCAAAGCCTCCGAAAATGGCCTGACCCTTGGATCCTGCAACTCTACGGAAGATGGGGCCACCAGTGTGGACGGTGAACAGTGCTCGAGAGATCTGTCCGTTATCAGTTAGGAGAGCCGGTGTCGAAGACCGCTCGGATCTTTTGGAGAGAAGTACCAACTTCAAGATGAGTCACGTAGTACGAATCTTCTTAGCCGAGCTCGACAGAGCGCAGCAAATGTTGCCAGTATGATATTGGAGAAAATCATGGTGATTGGATGGGGAGTTCATTGAGGAAGGAGAATCAGCAGGTACTTATACGCATCTCCAGACTCTTTGAGTTCAAGCGGGGTGGTACCGATCGACACGGTGTTTCAGCGATGTCAATTGGAAATTTGAGCAAAGGCGATTCAGTCGTGCCTATCTACGGTACTTGTATGAGGTTTTGTATTTAGAAAGAGAGTGACCACTCTGTTAGAACACAGTAAAGAATTCTGAGTCTGGGCGTCCTGAACACTTGTAGATCTTGGACCCTCACACTCATTTTCCTGATTTCGAGACAACCAAACAATAGCTATCTTCTTAGATCAACCAGACGATTGAATTTCTCGGATGGCTACCGCCCACCCCAAGGCTTGTATAAAATGCTGATCTGAATAAGGGTATAAAAGTGATTGCGCTGTAAAGCTAAATCGCCTTGAGCGATGCCAGCGAAAAATCGTTGGAAAAGTACCAGCAAGGCTTCTACTTCTAGAGTGGTAGCGATCGGGTGTGAACATTGATGGAAGCTTTTGCCAGAGGAGCACAGATCAACTCGGCTCAGTTCAGTTCACTTCCATTATTATGCCAACGGACAACCTTCTCTCTCGTAACAGGTTCAACAGCGTTACATCGACTGGCTTTGTCCTGTACACCAACATGCCATAAGCACATGAACGGTTCAGTACGATGCTACATTGCTCAAGCGATCATGTACCAGGTACCGGGTACGGCTCTACTAACGGCTCATTCCTTACAAGTCTGTAGTTGTCTACTTGTAGTCTTGTCTGGACTCGTTCGTGTACACCTTTCAAACGATCACGACCACTGCTTGCAGTTGAACAGATCAATCCACTAATACCAAGATTCCTAGCGATACAGTTAATAAGTCGAAGAGAAGAAGATCATCACTTGCAGCTTGCAAACTACTGTAGCTTTACGCCTGTATCCTGATACTACAAGTACCCCGGTGGATACTTTGGCCGAAGACTTATGCGTCGATCGCCTAATCATGGCGGAGGACGAAAAGGGGTGCATTTAACCAGGGGATTAGCTAGCAGTAAGGACGAGATTTGTGTAAATATGGGACAATTGAGTGGTTCCGAGCCCACCAAGGCTGCCCCCTTATCCCTACAGCGTCTACACCAGCGTCTACAAGTAGAACCTGCTCTACTCATGTGTCATCCCTGCATACAAAGAGCAGTTATAGGTCGGCAAAAGAACGGCTAGAGAACAGGTAAATGTCTCAGTGATCTATCGTCTAGTAAGCATATTGGCGATTTCATATAGCTATATAAGTAGATGTAACATACGACTCCTTCCAGCTCTACACACTGTCATGTACGACAATCATGGCTTGCCTCATAAACATTTCGATAACCCATCGCATAATCACGGTTGAATGTATTTACATCTATAAAATTAGTTGAATCTCTCTTTGTCTTGTCTTAGTATAATGTTGCCGGAAACTTGCCGTTTAATACAACAGCCGGGTGGAGATCTTGAAGGGGGTCTGTTCGAGCTTCTCGTACAGAGTCTTGATGTCGGCCTGGTCCACGTCGGCAATGTCGGCCATCAGGTAGGCAATGTCGCCCCGCGACTCGGAGTACTGCTTCTCAATGTTGTGGGAGGCGAAAATCTCGTTGACGGACAGCAGCACACCAGGCACGTTCTTGTGCACATACAGAATTCGCACGTGGTCGTGCTCGGCGGCGTGGTTGACCACGTTGAGGTTGACCTCGGGGAAGTTGACGGCGCCAACAGAAGAACCCTCGTTGATGTACTTGGTCAGGGCGGTGCCGACCTCGATACCAATGGCGGACTGGGCCTCCTCGGTGGAGCCTCCAATATGGGGAGACATGATGAGGTTGGGCAGGGTGAGGAGCTCGTTGGTCCACTCGTTGAGGTGGGAGCCGAACTCGTTGGAGCCGTTCTTGGCGGGCTCCTTGGGGAAGACGTCGACGGCGGCTCCGGCCAGCTTGCCGGACTTCATGGCCGAAATGAGCTCGGGAATGTCAATGACCTTGCCTCGGGCGTTGTTGATGAGGTACGAGCCGTTCTTCATGCCGTCGAACTGGGCCTTGGACATGAGGTTCATGGTTTCGGGCAGCTCGGGCACGTGCAGAGACACGTAGTCGGCCTGGGCGAGCAGCTCGGCCAGAGTAGGCACCTGCTTGGCGGTTCCCAGACCCATGATCATGATCACGTCGTAGTAGATGACGTTCATGCCCATGGACTCGGCCAGAACAGACAGCTGGGAACCAATGTGGCCGTAGCCCACAATGCCCAGAGTCTTGCCTCGGATCTCCCAGCACTTGGACGAGACCTTGTTCCAGGTTCCGGCGTGCATCTCGATGTTTCGGTCGCCTAGCTGTCGCGACAGCATGATGATTTCGCAGATGACGAGCTCGGCCACGGACCGCGAGTTGGAAAAGGGCGAGTTGAACACGGCAATACCGTTGTTGGCGGCGTACTCGAGATCGACCTGGTTGGTGCCGATGCAGAAGCAGCCGATGGCAATGAGGTTCTTGGCCTCCTTGAGCACTCGGGCGCTGAGCTTGGTCTTGGATCGGATACCAATCACCTGCACGTCTCGGATCCGCTCAATCAGCTCCTCCTCGTCCAGAGACGACTTGTGGGTCTCCACCTGGTAGCCCTGGCCCTCGAGAATGTCAATGGCCGTCTGGTTGACGTTTTCCAGCAGCAGGATCTTGATATCGCCGGTGGAGAAGGGCTTCAGCTTGTTGGTTCGAGCTGCGGTGTACGAGTATCGTCGCTGTCGAGGCTTGCCCTGGAACGAGCCCGACACGGGCGATCCGTACGAGGTGATGGGCGACGACGAGACCGAAACCTCGTTTTCGTTCACGGGGATGTTAACTGCTGACATTGTGGGTGTGGTTGAAGGGTGGGTGGTGGTTGGTGTTCGTTCGTATGTGGAGCGACAATGCACACTTTTATCACCACGCATTTTTTTAGGTTCGAAAACTTGTTCCAGCTATGACGCATCCATTTCATGCAATCACGTGGACCGTGGTGATTGCAAAACCAATTTGAGGGGGTCAAACGGGACCAAACGGGGCTTATTTAATATTGCCAGACACGGCTATATTATCTGACTTAATCTACTTGTTACACTGTTTCTGTGACATATGTAATATCCCGCTTTAATGCACTATATCATTTTTCTGCCTAAACTGTGGCTGTGGCTGGTGGTGGCTAATAGTCCGTCTACTATGGCTCCAAGGAAGAAAAGGTTTCTTTTTTGGTTTCGATTCTGTCCACTTTATCCGTGCCTGAGTCATATCAGACCTCAACCAGGGAGAGTCGTTAATAGTCATGTCATGGTCTAGCTGAGGACAATTTCAAAACGACTGTGTTAGTGGTGATCCAAATTTGCTCTTGAACGCTCGAACCGTTTTACAAGCCCTTTATATAAGTAGATAACCGTTCGCACCATTAGCACCACCACGATACAATGTACTCGCACGCCACAACACAACTGCAGCCAAACCTAGAGACATGACTCTGGTCGATCCGAGTTGTGGGGCTGAGGGGAGGAGTTGGCGAGAGCGGTGATTGATTCGGGATTCTGATTACTCAGCATACTCAACAGTCATACTCACGGTGAAGAAAGGAAGAAAGTCGAAACTTGGGAGTGGGTTCTGCGGCGATGATCATGGTTGTACTAGTAGGGTTCTGTGTCTGTGTCTGTGCGACAAGAACAGTGTCGTGACTAGGGCATTATATAAGGACCTCCTCGCCCTACAGTGACCCTCCAATCTCACGGCCACATCTACTGATCCGTCCAAGTCAATGGGAAGGCTTGACAGACGTACAGCCCGGAGTACGAGTACAGTACAGTACATGTGGCATGTGGCCCAACCCCGAGTCTATCCTGTTTGGGACGAGTTGGGGAAAAAAAAGGGTTGTCAAAGGAGGACTGTGTAATGTGATTGGCAAGAGATAACGTCTTCAAAACCAGTGAGGATGACTGGGCAGCTGTTTGTGTCATTATCAGTCTGGTTTTTTCCCGAATCCTCCCATTTCACGTATTTCTGGACCGTTTTCAGTTCAAACAAAAATTTAAAAAAAGCCTTTCAAGCGTTGCGGCAACCTTCTCCAGCTTTTATGAGAGCTCCAGGTACGGATGAGAACCCTGTAGAATCCAGATTTTTGACGGTATCATGACGAGGAAAACTGGAATCGAATATTTGGACGTTTTTGATCAAGTTGAGCTTTACCTGGCTGAAATCGAACCACTACAAAGTGGGCTACTTGTCGTCATGTTGGTGCAGTTATGTTTTAAGCTGTCATATTTTGATGCACCATTGTGCTGCCACAAATTTCGCTGTCTGATCAGGAGGTCGACATGTACGAGTACCGATCAAGACCAGTCAATGGATTTGCACTCTTGCCTAAAAGTACCAATCACGTGATCCTGCCGTTTAACGATGTACAACTCTCCACGGTCTCATATGCCTCTCACCAGTTAGCTAAGATTAGTTGGGATTTAGTTGAACAAAAAGTCGTTTAGGGGGGAATTCCCGTGGTTACAGTTATGGTACAGTCTTGTGAGTTACACCAATTGAGAGACAGTGTAGGATTCAGTAACCATTAAGCTAGAATCTATCGATCTTTGTCCCACAACAAATCCGTTATTCCTGTTTTCACTTTCCACTCCAACTAACTCTAGTTTGGGATTTACTTGGAATCAGTCGTTAAGGAGGTGTCCACTGTTATGTACTGTTGTCAGTGGCGACTTGCTTCACTACGATACAGTTGTGATGGGCTGCGTATTATATAAACGACTCATCCGCCCTTGTTCACTTATCCACTCCACCATTCTCTCGCAACAATGTTCGATACAGTGGTTGTCGGTCGCCGCCTCATCGTCCAATTAAGTTGGACTGCTTGAGAGACGTTCTCCATCAAGCTACTGACGACATCTCCACCAGCCTACTGTAGCTACAACATCATCAATGTGGAAACGGTTTGCCGGGTGGCGACATTTCTCCAGCGCGGCTTCGCGGTCGTCGCGATACAACTCGTTCCGAGGCTCTCATCAAACAGGTCCGTTCCCCGTTCGAATCCAGTGGAACAGCAACACCACCAAAGTCGCGGGAGCCGTGGGCGCTCTGGGCGTCGCCTTCTACGTGACCCACCTCGAGAAGGCGCCCGTGACGGGCCGGACTCGGTTCATGTGCATCTCCGAGTCGCTGGAGCGCCAGATCGGAGACTCCGAGTTTGAGCAGCAGCTGCAGGAGTTCAAGCCGTACCTGCTGCCCGACAACTCCGCCACGGTCCAGCGGGTCAAGAAGATCATGAAGCGGATCATCGCCGTGTCGGACATCAAGGATCTGGACTGGCGGGTGTTTGTGGTTGACAAACCGGGCATGCCTCCAAACGCCTTTGTCATGCCCAACGGCAAGGTGTTTGTCTTTGCGTCGATTCTGCCCATCTGTGGCGACGACGACGGCCTGGCCACGGTTCTGGCCCACGAAACAGCCCATCAGGTGGCCCGACACACGGCCGAAAAGCTGTCTTGGGCGCCCATCTACATGCTGGTGGGTTTTGCGCTGTATGCCGTGACGGGATCCGACGCCTTCAACCGGTTCATTGTCTCATCGCTCATGGAAAAGCCCTCCAGCAGACACATGGAGACGGAGGCCGACTACATTGGGCTGATGATGATGTCCAAGGCGTGTTTCAACCCGCATGCGGCCATTGGCCTGTGGGAGCGAATGCTAAAGGCCGAGGGCAGCAACGCGCTCATGAGCAAGATGCAGTTTCTGTCGACGCATCCGTCGTCCGAGCGGCGAATCGAAAACATGATCAAATGGCAGCCTGAGGCTGAAGAGGAGAGACGAAAGGCGGGTTGTGATGAGCGAGATCATTGGTCGGGTTTTCAGGGACTCAGCAGACATTTTTAGACGCCATCACACGGAAACGAGAGGCCGTAGGTCTCGAGTGGACAACAATGAGTTGGAAAATGATGAGTCTACCGTTCTTTCCGCGTTACTGAACCTGCACACCTGAGCCCAGACCTCTTACCCTTCCTTTACCCTTCCCCTTCCCCCCCTCCTACCTCCCCGGTTTGTACATAATAATAGATAGATAGAAGTGAGGCCGATAGGCAGAGATAGCATCATTTTGTCTCAGCTATCAACCGCCGTGGATCTCTAACACCCCGTATCGTCAGCCGCACACATGCGCAGTTGACATGTACGTCTGTTGTATACGAATGCGCTAGAACGAGCGTGTTTAACGGTGTCTCAGGAGGTGGGGTGCCTGTGTACTGTACTAAGAGCAGCTGGCTTGACTGGAGAGATTGGGCTTGTACTTGTAAAAGGGGAGGCTGAAGCTACTGTGGTTGTCATACCACTGAGAGCACTGTATAGTACAAGGTAGGCAGTTAGGGCGGTGGTACGATTAGGACGGTGGCACGGTTGGCCTATAAGATGGTGTCGTTACCGCAGTTGTATAGTTGCTCCAATCACGTTCACGTCGCTTTCTTCTTCCAGTCTAAGTGAGACGACTCACGCTAATGAACGTTCCGTAGACTGCACTTGTAGACTGTAGGCTGTATATGGGAGGTGGGTACACCAAGGTCACATTACCAAAGGCCACGTTACGTTCCCCGCAAAGAGTGGACAATAGTGGCTGTAGTTGTTTTCACGTGCGACCGTTTCAGCGGGTAGTTCTACGTAATATCCGTCGCAGTAATACCCTCACGGTAATATTCTCCAACCTCGGTTCGAACCCCTGGCCTCGGTTGGCTCGATTAGCCCGGCTCAAAAGGGAAGAGATAACCAAAGACAAGACCAAACAAGCAACGTTGGTTAGGAGGGTTCTTTTCGGTTGTGCGGCCTTTGAAGTGAGACAAGATATCGAAGTGAGACAAGAGACACGCTAGTCAGAAATGTCTGGCGATCAAACCGTGTGGAAAGTATACCTTGGGCCGTGGCTCAGGTGTGGTTGTATATATACTGTAGGGGTTCTGTGTGGGTGGTAACACTATATAGTCAACTACCCACGATACTGTGCTCAACTAATCTCTCTTGTGCATCAACAAGCAACACCCAACCACACAACGCTGAGTGCCTTCACCAGCCCTTTTTGATACCAAATTTGACACGTGACGGCTAAAGGACTCTTCTACAACACCGTCCTAACACTCTCTTGCTCTTACCACATCTCTCACGACCTCTAGCTCAACTACAGCTACATCTACTTGTGCTCTCTCAGTCTACCCTCACTCTACCGAACATACTCCCAACCTGCACCCATAAAGCACTTTTGACCAGCCCAAATTTTAAATTGCCAAATTGCGAGCCAGATTGAGGGTCTTCAAACAGGTGTTCTCGGGGCTTAAAATCGAAATCTGAGTTCGGGAATTTATTCGCCATCCTCTGAAGTATTTCTAACCGGTTTTCCCCGCTCAAAACCACCCCCTTAATATTCTCATTTCGTTATTTCGCCATTTCGCCATTTCGCTATTTCGCTATTTCACTCCCCCTCACCTGCATAATCATGTTCGCCTCTAGAGCTTCCGAAGCAAGACGCACAGCCAACCTTATCACTACAAGAAGAACCCCTCGGTCGTCGCTGGCAACACACCTGCACTTTTGCTTCGCCTTTGTCGCAGCCTCGCTCCACCAACTGCTGCTCATGCTCTACCAACTGCTCGGAGACGGCTATCTCAAGTCGTTTGTCGACTCGGGCATCACCCTGGCCCAACAGTCGGGCGTCTCTGGAATCGTCAACGCCCTGACGTCGGAGGCCAAGCTACGGATCGATAAACGGTCCATCATCAAAAAGCTGCTGGAGGACCAGGAAAACGCTGAGTCGTACTTTGACTGGCTCAAGGCGTCCAGCGAACTGGACTACCTGCTGGGCAACCAGGAATGGAAGGAAAGAGACGAGTGTCCGGCTTACGACTACGAATACGTGCGCCTACGATTGGACGAACTGAGACACGCCCGAACGAATAACGACACCTCGCGACTGCTCTACCTGGTGCGAACAACCTGGTCACGAAACCTCGGCAACCTCGGAGACGTCAAACTGTACCATAACTCCTTCACGGGGACCAAACGACTCATTGAAGACTACATTTTGGAATGCGAGCTGGCGCTGAATGCGCTTCTGGCTGCCGGAAACGACAATATCCCCGACCAGGAACTGCTCACGGAACTGCTCAACACCAGAAAGGCCTTTGGACGAACAGCCCTACTGCTTTCAGGAGGAGGATGTCTGGGCTTGCTGCATACTGGTGTTCTGCAAGCTCTCTCAGACACCTCCCTGTTACCCCACGTGATCTCAGGATCTTCGGCAGGCTCCATTATGGCCGCTGGCCTGTGCATCCACAAAGACGAGGAACACGAGGCGTTCATCACCGAGCTCATGGAACGCGATTTCGACATTTTCGAAGAAACCGGAAACGAAGACACAGTTCTCGAACGGGTGTCGCGAATGCTCAAACATGGATCGCTGCTCGACAACAGATACATGCAGGACACGATGCGCGATCTGTTTGGCGACATGACGTTTCTGGAGGCCTACAACCGAACCCGGCGCATTCTCAACGTCACCGTGTCCTCCGCAGGCGTCTACGAAATGCCCCGTCTACTCAACTACCTGACGGCGCCCAACGTGCTCATCTGGTCGGCCGTGTGCGCCTCCTGCTCGGTGCCTCTCATTTTCAACGCCTACACTCTGCTGGAAAAGGAGCCCAAGACTGGTGCCATTCAGACGTGGAACGCCTCGTCGCTGCGGTTCATTGACGGCTCCGTCTACGCCGACGTGCCCATTGCGCGTCTGTCGGAAATGTTCAACGTCAACCATTTCATTGTGTCGCAGGTGAACCCCCACGTGGCGCCGTTTCTCAAGCTCACCGAGGACAAGGCCAACCCGGACTCGATCGACGAAATCTACACGCTCAAGCTGTGGCACAACTTCAAGACGCTGGTCACCGACGAGGTCATGCACCAGCTGCAGGTGCTCTACGAGTTTGGCATCTTCAAAAACCTGTGTTCCAAAATGGGAGGTGTGCTGTCGCAGCGATACAAGGGCGACATCACCATCTTGCCACAGGTCCATCTGTCGGAACTCCCCGGCATTCTTACTAACCCCACCTCCGAATACATGAAGGACACCAACCGTCGAGGCGCCCAGGCCACCTACCGCAAGATTTCGCTCATTCGAAACCATTGCGCCATTGAGCTCGCTCTAGACCGAGCCATACACGAGCTCAAGGCCCGTATGCTCCCATCCAAGCTTGGATCCGGACGTACATCCCCGCAGGGCACCTTTAAGCATTCGCAGTCGTCCAACCAGATTTCCGCGCTCAAACCGCCGTCTCGTCACATGTCTGCCTCTTCGGCAACGGCCCACACTCGCCTTCGCAACCGCAAGTCGTTCTCACACGCTCGAATTAAGAGCGATGCTGCTGCCGTGTTTGATCGCGACCCTCACGAAACGCCCCGATCGTCGCCCCAAAGCTCGCACGTCAACCTCCATCGATCTGCCAGCGAACGCTCCAGAAGACCCAAGTCTGCATTCAACCTGGGCTCTCTTCCGACCTCTCCTCTTCATCAGCCGCATCTGATCCACTCTGCGTCTGCTGGAGGCGCCAACCAGCCTCCGCTGTACAATCCCACCCGGGGCTCTGTTTCGCAAAACACCTCGCCTGGCGCCAAAATCCAGGGCGGGCCTGCTCCGTCGTACTTTGATGGAGCCGATAACAGTGTGCGATTCCACTGGGACAGCGACGACGACGATGTGCGGGAGACGGAGTTTCTCAACAACATGTCGTCGTCGTCGTCAAGACGCGTTTCGCCGGTTCAGAGCCGTCGAGCCAGCGTCGATGGGCTTCGCGGCTCGGCAGGATCCTCGGCAACCATTGCGACCGAGGGATCCATGTCCAGTCGACCGTCTCGGGCCTGGGAGAGCATTTCCCAGCTGTTTGAAGGCGACGAGAACTGTTCCGATTCATGCTAACGGACGGACGACGGACGACGGACGACGGACGACGGACGACGGAAAGACTAACATTGATGTACATACAAGTGTCCATAGAGGTATACTGACACCAGTAGAAGATACACTGGAACGTGTGGAAATACATTATTTTGGGTACAGGTTGAGCTGTAGTATGGAGCCCGTAGAATGTAGATATATTGTGGATAGATGGGTATCTGTTGCTATAGTGCCTGGCGTAAATCTCTCTACTATAATCTCAACAAGAGCTACTCGAGGGACAATAGATAGGGTGCTTTTCTCCAGGTATATGATATGAACAGTAAGCTACGGGCACGTCTGCTTCTGTCTTATTGAATGTTTTACGTAATCTACGATCCACAGTATGGAGTCTCCTGAATAACTTATCTTCTAACAAATTGTCAACTGAAAATTCACGGAACCACTTAACGGAGTGAGAATCGAGTTGAGTTGCATATTTGGTCACGTGACTGGCTGTAGTCACATGAATGGCTGTATTCACATGTTTTAATCTGGTCACATGACTAGCTGTGGTCACGTGACCGTGATCGCTGTCAGTTTCGATCAACCATCTCTCCCACCATCTGATTAAGTACCAAAGTTATTTTTTCTGCCCACCCGGGAATCGAACCCATGCGTGAAAAATCATCCTCCTACTCCAAAGATCACACACTCAAAACCTCCGTCTCAGATCACACAACCCCAAAATGCTGCGAACCCGTGCCTTTTCCACGTCGGCGCGAGTGCTGAGTTACATTGGAAAGCAGCCGATCCTCGTGCCCGAGTCGGTCAAGCTGCAAATCGCCCCCACCGAGGTCGTGGTTGAGGGGCCTCTGGGACGAGTCCAGATGGCCAAGCCCGCCTTTGTCCAGATTGCATCTGCCCAGGACACCATGAGTTCGGGCTCGGTGCTGTCCGTGTCCGTCACCGACGCCTCGCAAAAGAACCAGCGTGCCATGTGGGGCACCATTCGAGGTCTCATCAACAACCACGTTGCTGGAGTCACCGACGGCCATGTCG
Source organism: Yarrowia deformans (assembly GCA_900519085.1). Classification (NCBI taxonomy): domain Eukaryota; kingdom Fungi; phylum Ascomycota; class Dipodascomycetes; order Dipodascales; genus Yarrowia; species Yarrowia deformans. The sequence goes on along the minus strand of ULGY01000002.1, from coordinate 1,531,693 downwards.
CTCTGCTGACTCTGGTTGGAACCGGATACCGAGCCGGAGTCGAGAAGGACCCCCACACCAACGCCCCCATCGTCTCCGTTCGATGCGGCTTCTCGCACCCCGTCAACTTTGTTATTCCTCCCGGAATCGAGGTGACCACACCCATCCCCACGCGAATTCTCATCAAGGGCGCCGACAAGCAGCAGGTGAAGCTGTTTGGCGCCTCCATTCGTCTCAAGCGGCCCCCGGAGCCTTACAAGGGCAAGGGCATCTATCTCGACGACGAGACCATCACCCGAAAGGCCACCAAGGTGAAATAAATGTAAATAGATTGGTTAATTGATGTATAGTGTGATAGTTCTGTGTTTGGCTGAGTAATTGAAGTACAAGCAGTCATTGCGTGCGAATCTTGATACTGTGTTAGACGAACGTCCTGTAGCAAACCAGTCCAAGAATAAGACTCTACGATACATGGCATAGTACATACCTGGTACGCGTAATGTTTCGCACCTCTTGAAGTATTGGACTTGAGGTCATCACAAGGGTACCATTCGACTCGTCTCTTTACGCTGACTCAAACGGACCTGTTCTTTTGGTCCTAGGTGCTTCCTAGAGCTGTCCGTGATCTACATACTTGAGCATCGCTCTGACTAATCGCTCTACACCCACCTACTCAAACAGTGCTAGTCATTCTATGTACATAAGCTGAATGTAGAGGCTCGGACGTTAATCGTCTCGGCTTCCACTCAGACGACCGTCAACACAGTCTAGTTGACGAGATGCTCCTCCTCATCGATAATGAGAGGGTCAATGAGCGAGTCGGCGAGGTTGACGACTCGGCCATCGGGGAAAGTCAGAGACCACTCGAGAACTCGGAACTTTTCTCGGCCGGTAGCTCGTCGCGAGTTGAAATGCATGATCGCCTCGGCCTTGGAGCCCTTGACGGGGAAGGAGAAGTCGACCTTGCCGACCAGAGGCCGGATGGTGCCGCTGACCCAGGTGTAGGCGCTGGCAAACCGGATGCCCGAGCCCAGCTCCTCGTTGGCCAGGGGCGACTTTCGCAGCGTGTACATGCAGGACGAGACCTGGGACGAGGACATCTTTTCATAGTTGAAGGAAAAGGCCAGCGACACAGTCATGATGGCGACAAAGAGCCCGAACCCGGCCCATCGGCGCATCTTGTGGCTGGTGATGTTGGGCAGCTCCGTATCGACGGTGACGGGCGCATTGGGCACCTTTTCGGTCGTGAAGGGCTCGAACGTGTGACCCTCGTACCGTCGCAGGTTACGGTCTTCAGGCAGCAGCTTTTCGTCGTCCTTCTTGGGGTCTGTGGTTTTTTGGTGGAGGAACAGACGGCTGGTTGTGGACAGGGGTCTGGTGGCGGAGACCGAGAGAGGTCGCAGCAACGACGGCAGCAGAGCTCGCTGGGGACGCAGTAGTCGAAGCATTGTGTTGTTATGGGAGAGACTGAGTGTAGTGAGATATGGTGATGCGTCTGATATTGGAAGCACAAGTATATTTGCTTTTATAGTTTGTGTGGTGCAACAGCGGTATATGAAATATAAATGAAGGGTGTTCAAGAGCAAGTGTTGACAAGTAGGAATTGCAATTTGTTTGAAAGAGTTGGAGTTTTCAATTTGTGTCATTTTTTATCATTTTATTTTATTTTCACAACCCATTCTATGAACACCGTTTATAGAAGCCAACTAACTTACTCAGCAAATAGACTCTGCAGGTGTAGCTGCTACAGTCTCGTATTGAACGAAGAACAGCTGCCCCATCTACACCGGGCTACAGTCATCAGAAATGAAATGTGAAAACTTCAATCACTTCCCCGTCCCTAAAAAAGTCCCCAGAAAAAAATCCAGCCAAATCCACCTACCCAAACCCACACATTCATGCACCCTTATTGTTCTACGCCCACCGTACCGTATCTCCCAAAAAAAGGTTACCCGGCCGGTGAAATTTCCCACCGATTTCTAGACTGCACACCAACTGACCAGAAACCAGATCAACACACAACATGCTGCCTCGACTCCGTCTCATGGCAGAGGCCTCTCCCGTGCGCGTTTTCAGCCGCGGAGTGGCCCAGCTGATTTCGCCCAACGCCAACGTGCCTGCTGCTGAGGCTCCGGCCCGAAACAACACCCCCGCTGCCGCTTACGCTCGAAAGCAGCTGGTGTCTCGAACCGGCGCTCTGGCCTTCAAGCGAGGCATGATTTCGTGGTACGACGAGAACGGCGTGCACATGCCCGCAACGGTGCTGGAGATCGATCTGTGCCAGGTGGTTGGCCACAAGACCGAGGAGCAGCACGGATACAACGCCGTCCAGGTCGGCATGGGACACAGAAAAAAGGCGCTGCAGAAGATGAACAAGAGCAAACTCGGCCAGTTTTCGGCCGCCACCGTCAACCCCAAGGAGTCTGTGGCCGAGTTCCGAATCCGGGGCACCGAGGGACTGCTCCCTGTCACCACTGAGATCACCGCCTCTCACTTCAAGGTCGGCCAGTACGTGGACGTCCAGGCCACCTCCAAGGGTAAGGGCTTTGCCGGAGTCATGAAGCGACACGGCTTTTCGGGTCTGCCCGCCTCCCATGGTGTGTCCCTCAAGCATCGATCTGGAGGAACCACCGGTCAGAACACCGACCCGGGACGAGTGTTCCCCGGACGAAAAATGGCCGGCAACATGGGCAACGAGACGGTGACGCTCAAGAACCAAAAGGTGCTGTCCGTCGACGAGGCGACCGGCATCGTCATTGTCAAGGGCATGGTCCCCGGCTCCAAGGGCAAGATCGTCAAGCTCAGCGACGCCCGAAACATGTACGGCGTGGCCGCTCATGATGTCAAGTCGCGACTGGGGCCTCTTGTTCCCGAATAAATGTATATAGATCGCATAATGCAACCGCCGCAAGGTGTAACGAAGAGCAGGGAATGTAGCCGAGAAGTAGCTGTCTGAATCAGCAGTACCATGTTGGAACTTGAATCACGTGCTTTTGTTTGATTCAAGGAGCTATTAGTGATGGTCTTTATTGAAGGTATTGAATAGATATCACTAACACTATCAATACCAGTGACAGTCTCAGTTTCACTAGAAGTAGTACTAGAAGTAGTACTACCCTCTATCACCTTCAAGTTCAATATTGGTATCACTATCACTGCAAGTATCACTAGCTAGCGATACCTACTAAGTATGAATGTCAATTACTGTATCAGTATCAGTATCAGTACCAATACCAATACCAATACCAATACCAATACCAATACCAATACCAATACCAATACCAATACCAATACCAATACCAATACCAATACCAATACCAATACCAATACCAATACCAATACCAATACCAATACCAATACCAATACCAATACCAATACCAATACCAATACCAATACCAATACCAATACCAATACCAATACCAATACCAATACCAATACCAATACCAATACCAATACCAATACCAATACCAATACCAATACCAATACCAATACCAATACCAATACCAATACCAATACCAATACCAATACCAATACCAATACCAATACCAATACCAATACCAATACCAATACCAATACCAATACCAATACCAATACCAATACCAATACCAATACCAATACCAATACCAATACCAATACCAATACCAATACCAATACCAATACCAATACCAATACCAATACCAATACCAATACCAATACCAATACCAATACCAATACCAATACCAATACCAATACCAATACCAATACCAATACCAATACCAATACCAATACCAATACCAATACCAATACCAATACCAATACCAATACCAATACCAATACCAATACCAATACCAATACCAATACCAATACCAATACCAATACCAATACCAATATCAAGATCAAGATCAAGATCAGACATAACCACACCAATCAACTCAAAATTCCGTGCCGATTCCAACGGTGCTTAAATCTCCAAGAAACCATCACCATACGACGGTCTACGTCGATCTACAGTAGCCTACCTACAACCACTCGCCCCACTCGTGGGCTCATTTCTACTTAATCAATATTACCCTACTGGCTACAAATCCTCGTCCATGTCTGCGGGTTTGACCAGACCTCCAATCTTGAGCGCCTTCTCCTTGTTCTGTCGCTCGGCCTCGACCCGCTCCCGCTCCTTGTCCTCGGCATAGAGATGCTCCGTGTTGGCTCCGCCGTACTCCTTGATCTGCACCAGGAAGTCTCGCAGATTGAGCTTGAACCGGGGGAAGTCCTTATGTAATGCAAACAGACCCTCAATGAAGTTGGCCACCTGGCCCTCGGTCAGATGCGGGAACGCCTCCAGCAGCATGTGGCCCATGTACTTGCGCAGATAGACGGAGTTGGACGTGCCGTCGGGCACCTGGCCGGGCTGGTAGAGCGGCACCGAAATCGCCGACGACTCCACCAGGTCGATCTGCTTGGCCAGCACCTGGCACTGCTGCTTGAAGCCGGCCTTGTGGTCCGAGTCCGTCAGCACGTGGAACATGCCCTGCAGAATGCTGAAAAAGTAGTTCTGGTAGAACTTGGCGGCAAACTCGGGCGTGGCCTTTTCCGACACGTTTTGAAGCAGCTCGTACGTCAGAGCCAGGCCGGCAGACTCCACCTCTCGGTGGTCATGCTTGGAGGCCCACAGACACGCGTCGACCACCAGAGAGAAGCCCTCGTCGGGGAGAGTGACAATGGCGGCAAACGAGTACAGGTTGATGGCTCGCAGCAGCTCAAAGAACCCGACCCGGTGCTCGGGGTAGTCGGTGAAGTTGGTGTTGATCATGTTGAGTGTGCACTCAAACACGTTCTGCAGAATCATCACCACGCCGTCGGGAATCTGGCCGCCCACCCGCGTCACGACCGTGTTCATGCAGTTGAGCACCTCGGCGTCTCGGGCGTCGGGCACGTTGGAGTTGTAGTCCTCCAGCACCGCCTGGAACAGCGGGGGCGCCAGGTTCTGGCTCACGTCCTCCAGGTTGTCGGCGGTCGACACGTACGTCTGGATCAGCTTGAGCGACTCCTTCTTGATGGTTCGCAGACCCCGCACCTTGGGGGTTCGCGTCGCCACCTGGCCCTGCGACGCCACGGCCTCGGAAATTGTGGACGACACGGCCCGGTACAGGTGCAGCATGTCCATGTAGATGAGCTTGAGCTGGGGCTGGAAGGCGGCGCCCAGAGCGGTGCAGGTGGCCACATTGGTCTTCATGACGTTGGAAAACGTCTTGACGGGCTCGGTGTTGGACAGAATGTCGGGGTCGTTTCGCGCCTGGTTCATGAGCTGCTCCCACGCCTGGTTGGGCAGTCGCATCAGCTCCGACAGAAGCCGCTCTCGAATGGTCCGAGCGTTCTGGGCAGAAATGATGTGTCCACAGGCCTCGTAGAAGGTGTGGACCTGGGAGGGCTGCAGAGCCTCGGTGATTTCGCCCAGATCTCGCACAATCTCGTCGATGAACGGCTCGGTCTCGTTGGGCTGCTGGGCCACAAAGTGCCGCTTGCACTTTTGCGCAATCTTGATGAAGGTGTCGCAAGCCATATCCTGCACGCCCTCGTGGGTCTCCTTCATGAACTCAAACAGCTTTTTGACGACCGTCTTGAGAAACTTCCAGTGCGCCTTGAGGAACCGCGGGTACTGGCCCACAATGTACATAATGTCGGACGCGACCACGGCCTTGTTGTCCTTGCCGCGCATCTGGTCCGTCAGCGACAGCAGCTTCTTGACCACCGACACGAGGAACCGCTTCTCCAGCTCCTCGTTCATGGCACCGGAAATGGAGCCGATCGCCCAACACAGCGTGTTGAGGTTGTTCCACGACCACTCGGAGCCGTCGAGCTGTCGCGCCAGCTTGTCGGACATGATTCGCTCCGTGTCGGTCACATCCAGATGGGTCAGGTACACGAGCACCTCACGCATGCTCTTGTACAGAATGATGGTGTCAGACTCACGGAAGAATTCACGGACAATCTCACCCTCGTCGTTCTCCACAATGAGCACCTCTTCGGGCCGGGCCATGTTCTCGATCATCACCAGTCTCAGCTGCGACAGAACGGGGCCGTACATGTGCTTTCGCAGGTTGTAGTTCTGCAGCACCTCGGGAGCAATGGCGCCCTGGGCGTTAAGGTTCTGGCCAAAGGGGTTCTGGGCAAACACCGAGTTGAGGTCGTTGAGAGGCAGGCTCTGGATCTCCTCGTAGAGCTGCGAGACCAGCCGGCCCCAGTAGTCCAGACACACCTTGAACAGCTCGCGCTCCTCAATCTTGGAGATCTTGATGAGGTACATGTGCGCGTTGATGAGCAGGTCCTGGCTCTCCTGCCGCTCGACCAGATCCAGGTGGTGTGTGAGGAACGAGGTCAGGAAAATGCCCAGGTTCTGGATGTACTCCTGGTCGGATGTGGACGCCTCGGCGTAGACGGCCTTGAAGTCCGTCTGCAGCGGGATCACCCGGTTGATGATGCCCAGCGCGCCGGTGATCATGGCAAAGTACTGCTGGTCGTAGTCCTTGGTCGAGAGCGACGAGATCTCGGTGAGACACTTGAGCGTCAGATCGCGGAACTCCTCGGGCTCCAGAAACTTGTTGACCAGCAGCTCCAGCACGGGGGTCTTGAAAATGAAGTCCAGGGGGATCCAGCCGAGGTAGCGCAGCAGCGAGTGCAGCGTTGCCTGGATCAGCGAGGGCCGGTCGGCCTTCTCCAGCACCTTGAGACACAGCTCGAAGATTTTCGAAAACTCGGAGACCATCTGCGACTTCAGGGTGTTGGTTTTGGCCTGGGTCATGGTTTCCTGGGAGAAGTCAAACACCTCTTCGGACAAGTACCGCAGAATGAGCATGTTGTTTTCGCAGATGTTGGCCGACATTTGCGACGACTCGACAATCTCGTCGATGAAGTTGGGCCACTCCTGGGGCCAGTCCTGCTTGAGGATCTGCACAATGGTGAGGTCGTACTTCTTGATGAGGGCGCGCTGGCTCTTGAAGGTGGCGTCGTCGTTGGAGAGGCCCACGGCGAGACCGACGAGGAAGTTTCGGATTCCGAGCCGTTGGTCCAGGGGGAGCAGTTTCCATCGGGTTTTGATCATGCTGTCGAGGATGGAGAGGGCAATGTCTGGGTTAGTGACGGTAGTGAGGGCCGTAGGTACGAACGGACAACAATGAGCGCAATGAGCGGCACAATGAGCGTAGCGAATTGTGCATAGCGAATTGTACATAGCGAATTGTGGTAACAGTGACAATGAGCGTGGCGATTACTCTCATTGTGGTGGTTGCAATACTAGTGTACTGCTTGCAACAGCAGCGGCATACTGGCAACAGCAACAATGGCAGTGTAACAGCGACAGCGACAATGCAGCCATCTTGCCACCACATTGCCACGGTCGATGCATTCTCTCCCTGCATTGCCACAATGTCACTCCAACAGTGTCATCAGTTGCCACCACTACCATAACAGTTTTGCTCCGTTTTTTCGTTGGTTGTTAATTCGTTATACTCACACTTGGACTCGGACTCGGTGGACTTGTCCAGAATCTGATCGGCCTTGAGCCAGGCCTCGGGATGGGCCTTGAACTGGTTGAGCACCTGCTCGGCCTGCTTTCGCTCGGCCGCGTTGGAGCCGCGATAAAACGCCTTGACGACATTGTCGAACAAGGGCACGTCGAACGGCCCGTCGCCAAACACTAGAATTCCCTCCATTGGTGGCGTGCTAAGTCGTGATGTAGGGAGGTGTAGGGTGTTGGTTGGGTTGGGTTGGTTTGGTTTGGTTGCAAATAAAAGATGTGATGTGATATCCCACGTCTCAAAGGTAGACAGCGTCTAAGGTGTTAACTTTTCCACACCCTTCTCTCAATGCAGCAAAATATAAACAGTCGGACGAACCGGTAGTAGGACAGGTAGGGCTGTTTGTTTGTCTGTGTAAATCGCAGGGAGCAAATAAGGCAACTCGTCTCTGTGTCTGAATCGAAAAGAGTCTCAAAAACCGTTTGATTTCTTCTCACTCCTTGCCAATCGATAAACGCCTGTTTTGGTTTCGCAAAAGACTAAGCAAACTCAACACACTGTATATATGCCGGCTGGGAGAATGTCCAGGGTTAGGGTAGCGCTTTGGGACCATCACATCGCATGGAAGGTATTAACGCTAAGGCAGGCCTAATACTCCAATATGAGGTTTAGGGGGTTGTACAAGAACAACGGTGTGTGTGTGATGAAGTGGTACAGTAATCGGGTCACGTGGTAGTTGGTGAGTGTTTAATCGCCGCTGCGCTTATGTCTGTAATTACACACGTGATTGCCTCGTTAATTACCCCCCACCACCACCTCCACCTCCACGTGACGGTGGCGCAGGGTGGCAAGAAAGATAGCCCGGCAATTGGCTTCTGGAGGTCATGTGATCGGAAACACTGGCCGACGACACAAACAGATACTCCCGTGATCTACCGGTCCATCAGTCACGTGACACACCTACCCCCTGGTCAGCCATGGCTACAATTACCAACAGTCTCATTGGCGAACCTTTTTCCTTTCCACGGCAACGGTCGCTTTTCAACGCCGATACTTCCGCCAACTTTATCGGCGACATGCAGACAAAAGGGGAAAGGCGTTGAACAGGAGGAGCCGGGTTAAACGGGCGTTTCTGGAAGGTCAATGGGATGTTTTTGGTACTGTTAGAATCAGAGTTGAATTTCGAGTGAAACGGTATAGTATTTAGTGATACAACTATAGTCATACGTTCAGGAGAGTGCCCTGATAGAAGCATGGATTTGGTATGGAACTGCTCTGATGAGTATCTGAACCTTGAATTCGTTTCGAACAACCCCTGAGGCCCCACGTTCGAAACTTGGTCTGGTTTGGATATAGGACCATGAAATCTGACCATCAGTTTCCTGTTCTGGTGGTCGAAACAGGTTTGGCATTTTGAACCAGTATCCCTGTTGTCCTACAATTGGTTATTCTGAACTGTACGCCGTAGAAGATATAATTGTATGAGGGAAGAAAAAGCTGAACATGCCAGAACAAGTGGAATCAGGTTGATTTTGGTATCGTTGGAATCGGCGTGACATTCTGAATCGAATGATTAAAACCATATCTATTGAAGTGGTCTATTGGTCGAATTGAAGGACAGTGTCTGGTGGAGGTATACTCCCATGCCATACAACCATAAGCAGCATTAACAGAAGTAGACCAAAGAAGCTGTAGAGGAAATGAATCTATGTGGTCAGGTAATTTCAACTTGTTAATCCGATATTTCGGTTTCGTCTCAATACCTCTCCTATATCTTTGCTGCCTCGGATCCACAGTCGGTATCAACATCTGAGACATGGTTGGAGACGTTGAAGATGAAGAGGGATCACAATTGATCCGTTCAAGTGTTGACGACATTATATTCTCAATTGTTCAGCTACAGGTTGCTATATTTCATAGATAACCCCATATAATCCGTTGCTGTAGTTCCTACTACACCCACCTGACTTTTACACTCTCCACACCAAACATCTATCCATCCATTTATTATGCTATACTAATCTTCAGACCTTGACACCGAACGAGAATCAACCTCGTCAGGCAAATGATCTGGAATGAGCCATATCCTAGTTGTGTCGGAGACGTATCCATGGTTGTGGACATATCCTAGTTGTGCCGGTGTTGGGTCGGAGACGTTCGGACTACGTCCTCATATCTCCTCCTTAAGTTCGCATCTCCCAACTCGGCTTCAACATCATCGCCGTATCCATCTTACTCCTGACCTGCGTAGGCAGCTGTCGCGGCACTGGAGTGCCTCCAGCAGTGTACTGCGACGTGAGCGAGTTGTTGCGGCTATTGCTCTGCCCAAATCGCGATGGGGGAGCAAAGTCCAGCGACGCCAGCGACACGGACTTTCGAAGCGCGTGCGGCGAAGGCATCATTTCCGTGTCCGTCATGGAATGCAGGGGGTTGTGCAGGGGGTTGTAGCCCACGGCAGGCGACTGACTCAGCACGGGCGATCCCGGGGTCGATCCTGTGGGCGTCTGGACCCGTTTTTTGCCCGGAACAAAGGAGATCACGCCCAGATCGGACTGGTCCAGCTTGTGGGGGGTGGGGACCGTCTGCAACGGCTTGAGCTGCAGAGGTGGCGGTTTTCGGCGGGGCATGGATGCATTGTGTTGAGGAAAGTACGCCTCTGCAGGCGCGGCTCCGTGGTGCTGCTGGCCCTGGTAGCCCTGGCCCTGACCCTGGTAGGGCTGACCCTGATACCCGAAGCCATAACCCTCTGGAGGAGTGCCCCAGTTGGACTGTGGACTGCTGGTGCCCACGGGAGATGCATGTTGATGCGGGACCGACGAGAGGTCCGGGGTGGCTGGAGCAAAGTCAATCTTCAGCGCGTTGACGGGAGCGTTGATGGGAGCGTTGCTGTTGTTGTTGTTGTTAGCGTAGCTCTTGTTAGTAGAGAGAGGAGCCACGGAGGGAATGGCCCCTTGGGGAACACGGGCCGAAGCGGCGGTGTAGCCTGACGAGACGGGAGGTGGTCCGTTCGAGTCGGGGTGGTCATAAACCGACGATGACCGCGAAGCGCTGTAGTCCGTGTCGACGGTGAGATCAGCAGGGAAGCTGTCTGTGGTAGCGTTTCCAGGCAGCTCGGGAAGCTCCTTTTCGGATGCTAGAGTGAGATTGCCCTCGGCAGTGGTCTCGGTGACTCCCTCCTTGGCCAGAGCGGCCTCGCGCATGGCCTTTTCTTTGTTTTCGTCAAAGTAGACCTTGTAGACGGACTTGATGCGGTCAAACTGCGTAGGCGGCGACGTGGGGTCGTGCTCGGCTGCCTCTGGAATCGCTGGAATGGGCACTGTGGGCGCATGGTCGAGGTGAGCCTTGTCGTCAAAGTACAGACCCGACGACGCCGTGTTGTCATCGGGCGTGGTAGCTCTGGACTGTTCGCTGGCCACCCGCGAGAACGAGTCCTGGCTGTCGTGGCTCGTATGGCTGCTGCTCTTGAACGAGCTTAGTTGTGGGTGAGAGTTTTCGGTGCCGTTTTCGGCACCATTATGCTCGTTGCTATCCGCACCATCTCGAGTAGTCCTACCACTCTCAACGACGGGCGAGTTGACAATGTTGGATTCACGTTCAAAGGGGTCTTCGGTGATGGGAGAGTCCACCTCCGAATCAGACACCGAGCCGATGGAAAACTGTTTCTGGTGCGAGTACTGGGGCTCAACAGGAGAGTTGGGGTTGGACAGGCTCGGTCGTGAGGCGTTCATGCGGGGAATAGGAGGGAGTTGAGATGAGGGCTGAGACGACTGCTGAACGACATCATGATCATTCAGGCTCGTCTTGCTCGGCTCCTGACGCTGGTAGGTCGGTGCAGGTCTTCTGAGAGAGTCTGCTGCACCGGCTGATGCCAGAGAGGTTGCGCTGGAGTTGTTGAAGTTGGTGACTCCGCGGAACACACTCGAGGCGGGAGAAGACGGGTATCGGTCTCCTCCGAGAGACGCCAGGAATCCCGAGTGGTTAGGGATCAGGGCGGAAGACGAGCCTGGGGGAGGCATGCCTGCATAGGGAGCAGACAGATTTGTCAGCGAGCGCGAGTAGTTGTCCGAGTAGCCCTCGCCCTTGAGAATGTAGGGCGAGTCGAAAAACGGGTCGTTCTGGTTGAAGTCCTGGTGATAATTCTTGGGCTGTGGGTGGTTGCCTCCTTTGGCTCCATTGGTATCGTTCACCTGGTGAGACCGCTCTATGGCAAAGCCCTTACTCTCGTCATCGTACAGCACCGAGGCGACGTCAAAGTCGCGGTCCTCCTCGGCCTCCTTCTTGAGCTTTTGCAGGTGTCGCCAGTGCAGAAAGGCGCAGATGATGATGGCCGCCAGAATGGGGATTCCGACGCCCAGACCGATGGGCAGAGCCTGGGAGCCCACGGGCATGGGGCATTTTTCGCGGTCGCCGCAGCTGGGCGTTTCTTTGCGCGCCAGCAGCGTTCTGGTGATGTAGCCGGTTGTCGTGGCTGTTGGTGGCATGATTTGTGTGGTGGCTTGTGTGGTGGCTCTGGTGATTGAACGAGAGACTGGTTAAAGGGGTAATGAGAGACTAGTTGGAGGTGACGAAATGAGTGTAGCGGGTGTGACGGGTGTGGCGGGTGTAACGAATGATCAAATGAACGAATGAACGAATGAACGAATGAACGAATGTCGTGGTCTGTTGGTCTCTCCAGTTCAAGGGGTTGGTAGAATGGTGTAGGCTGTGCTACTGTGGAGAACGAGTGTGTGAGAAGCTGAGTGTGTCGTGGTTTCTGTAGTCTGTGGTCTGCTGCTGTTGCTGTCTGTGTCCTTCGTCTGTGTCGTTACAATCGCCAGTATCGCCTCGTCACTGGAAGAGATATCAATCTCGTGGACGTTTTTCTTTTCGACTTCCAGGCTGGATTACCAAATGGAGACGTCTGGAGCCCGGGCCTTGTTTGCTTCTTGCGCTTTGGCTTCCGTGCCTGGCTTTGTCCACCTCCGTTTTTTGAACCTTGCACGTCGGCGGTTCCTGCCACACGTCCCACGCGTGGAGCTTGCAGGAGGTAGGGTGTGTAGCTAAGCTGTCTACTTGGAGACGCTATAACAGCACGGCAAAAACAGTGTATAAACTAGTTGGCGAGAGAATAATGTTTCCCGCAACGACTAGTCGCTCTAGCCGTTTTTCCCCCCATTTTACCGCCCTTCCAATCCCCCCAAAAAACCTGCTCTAACGCGTCTCGTTTTCTGCGCCAACCTTACAAAAGAACAGACTAAAATGTTTATGTCCCACATGGTTCCACTCTAAGACAACCCCCTATCTCCTGAAGACGAGAGGACAGATGAGGACGAGACGAACTACAAGTGGACCAACGTCAACACGAACAAAACAGTCGTTTTAAATGAGTCTGTGTACGACTGATCGATCCAGCCTACTGACCATCAGTTCAATCACCGTTTTGAACATCAATAACAATACAGTAGACTACCACAGTCCAGCCATATTTATTATTCACGATCACCACCAACTAAGGGGCTTCTATCGTACGTACATGGAGACGACAATCTCTGTGCAAATCCCAACTTAAACGTACCGGGTGTACTTGTACCGAGATACCGAGAACGAGAGAGCCTCACAAGCACGAGTAGTTGCCACTGTTCGTGTACTGGTCCTTGTACTGGTCCTTGTGGAGACTGTTTCGCTCATGTTCTCACTCCATTCCAGCTGTCAAAGCTACAAATGCACATGGTGAAACCAGCCTAAACCCCTTTCCGCGATCCCTAAGTTAGAGCTCGTTCCAAAGAGACCCCAATCTGCAGCGAGTGGAATGCCACATCTAGATTGTAGAGCGTAGAGTAAGCGCGCAAGACGAAAAAACGCGTTTGATGTGCTTGTGCCAGTATGTCTTTCTCCACATGTCTTTGATGGCACATTCCATTCACACACACCAGGTACAGCTCTACAGCTCATGTATCATGTACACGGGACACATGTTCACTGCAAACTCTGCGATCATCTCAGACTCTCAGACCCTCAGACACACCTATGATTCGCGCTCATTGTGTCCAGGGGTCCATGTCGATCGAGTTTGACAGAGTGAGGGTTTTGAGACCGAAAGTTCAACACCGGAAGTTCGCGTTCACACGACTTTTCACCGAGTGAACTTGTACCCATAGCCAGACTACTCGTACATTGTAGAACAGACCAAATCATGGACTAAAGCATTCCACACATTCCATGGCTAGTTCCACCGTTGAAGCTACTGTATATACAATCAACACACACTCCCTGCCACTCAAACAATTAGGTAAGGAGGCAACAAATAGAACCGTAGACAAACAAATAATCAAAACTCGTGAGAACTCGATTTCCACCGTTTCGCTTGTTTGACTCTCGCCTCATGCGTCCAAAACGTCCACGTCCCAAACACACCCCTTCTTCCGTCACCCCTAACCCACAACCCTCTGTTATTCTTTGCCTCATTTGGGAGCCCATACAAACACAACATCGCGGACCACGACAGCCGGGTAACTGAAAACACTCCCATCCATACTCGTAATTACCCTACTCAAAATAAACTTTCGTTTTTCCGTTACCCTACCTACCACCACTATATATCCCCCAACCGACTCTGTTCTTCCTCCTTAACAACGGAGGTCGACATCGACGTACATGGCTCTTGCCTTTTACCAGAGCCATCCGGGTGTCGTCTCTACAAGTTGTTTTTCTAGTTTTTGGAAACCATCTTCTGATGAAGGAGTTCAAGACAACTTCTCGTGGAACACCGTTCTCTTTTTAGGGACCTCATTGTTGCTGGCGTGACTGTCGCAGGTAACAAGGATTTCCTACGGGGGGAACGATTGAAAAATGGGTGGGAAGCTGCTAATTGAATACATATTTTGTCAGGTGATTTTCCAGAGTGTGTAATTGTAATGGGGCTTGTGCCGTTCAAAAGTAAAAAAAATCGAACTCACGCTGTTGAAGCGAGCTTTTTGATGCAGAAAAATCGAACTTTTTGACATTGAAATTTTGGTGCTGAAATTTTGGTGCTGAAATTCACATTAAAGTTGGAGGCGTGCATATCATTAGTAATAGACTGGAAATAGATGTCCCTTCTAAACACCGTAGAAACGTCACAGCTGACATTTCAACCTCATCACCGTAATCCCCGTCTTCTTCCAAACACAACAATCCACCTCCCACCCTTCTAGCACTCTTCTATCGTCTTCTGAACGGCCTTTAAACTCTCCGATAACGTTATAACTGTGCATGAAAATTCTGATCTATTCTACACCTTTCAACACCCCCAGAAATGCCCCCAAAGTCCTCTCAGATCGAGGAAATCATTGACGACGCCCCCTCGTCGCCCACAGCCACCCCTCCTGTCGTCGAACCGGCCCGAGAGGCCCGTCCACCCGCAGGATGGGACACTCATCGGTACGCCCCTGGTCCGAACGACCCCAAACTGCCTCCGCAATTGGCAGAGTATTCGACCGAGACAACCGACGAATTCTTCAAGAACATGAACAAGGTGCCTTTTTTCATGCGAGAGCTGGACGAGGCTGGCGAAGACGGAGGCTCCAACGATCATCTGGAGGCTCTCAAGGCTCTGGCGTACGAGGGAGAGCCTGACGAGGTGGCCACCAACTTCAAGAACCAGGGCAACGAGGCGTACAAGGAGAAACGGTACGCGGACGCGCTCAAGTTCTACGACAAGGCTCTGGAGATCAAGTGTGGCGTTGTGGCCATTGACACGGCCTGCTATATCAACAAGGCTGCGTGCAATCTGGAGCTGCGAAACTACCGACGGTGCATCAACGACTGCAAGGCTGCGCTGATTCTCGATGCCAAGAACCAAAAGGCGATTTTCCGGTCGTGCACGGCGTTTCTGGCCGTCGGCCGGGCCCAGGAGGCTTTGGAGCTCTGTGAATACGCCAAGTCATGTGATGTGTTCAACGACGCCATGAAGAACATTGAAATCGCAGCCAAAAAGAAACTGGCAGACAATGTTGCTCGTGAGAAACGCGAACTAGCCCGAAAAGAGATTGCCGAAGCCACAGAAAAGAACCTGGAGCTGGCTATCAAGGTGAGAAAGATTCTGCAAATCACCACAAAGACTCCTCCGGCTCTTCCTGACGGAGTCTCCATTCATCTCGAGGACCCCCTGGACCCTACATCCACTCTACTCGTGCCTGTTCTGCTCCTGTACCCTCTGGATCTGCAGTCTGACTTTTTGGCCGAGGTCGATATCAGCTCTACCCCTGGTCAGGCGCTGAATACCGTGTTTGAACACCCGCCCATGTGGTTTTCTGGCGATCACGTGACGCAGTACGACGTCAAGAACCTCGAGGTATTTGTTCAGACCGAGTCTGGCGGTCTGGTCAAGATTGGCAAAAAGGTGTCTTTTGAAAGTGTTCTTTCGGCTCCAAAGCCAAAGGTGCCTTTGATTGATAATGTCATTACCCTGCATTGTGTACCAAAGGAGAAGAGAGAGCAGTGGTTGAAGACGTGGAGTAAGGATAAGGCGAAGAAGGAGATGACCATGGCATGAGCGCAGCGAATGCCATGGGAGGAATGAGTAGCATGAGCGACGCGAAGCGAGTACTTCAGTGGATGCAATGGCAGCAGTTACAGTAGCCCTGGCAGTAACTACAAGTACTCGAGTACAGCACTCGACTACAATGCTGAGAGCTTAGCTCAAGGATAAAATGCATGAGTAGAAGTACTTGTACTTGTACTGTACCGCATAGGCTGTCTCAATGAAAGGTATATAGAACAATTGAAACGATTATGTTATTCAATTCGCGGAACGGTTAGCAGGTTGAAGTATTTGGGCCTGTCGATAGAATGATTAGCACTTTACAGTATGTTCAAGTACGTGTTCCATACTTCTAGAAGTTTGGAGCTACCAAACGACAACATGAACTGACACCAGAAAGCACGAGTACAGAACGACTCCCACAAGGCCTGCTGTGATCACACGGTTCACCATGGTGTAAGTGGGTGTAAACGCACGTGTTTGGGTGTGGTTTGTCTCGGTGATAAAGAGTGTCTGTGTCTGTGTCTGTGTCTGTCTCTGTGTCTGTGTCTGTGACTGTGTCTGTCTCTGTCTCTGTGTCTGTGTCTGTCTCTGTCTCTGTCTGTCTCTGTCTCTGTGCTGTGTCGGATCGTGTACCAAGGCTCAGCCTACCCTACAAATGATGGCTGTTTTCAAGCGTTAAAGCACCCGTTCAGATAGTCAGGCCAGCGTGTTCAGTCGGTTCTGAATCTCAACCATAGATCAATGTCAAGGTACAGTCTGTAAAGATGTACTATCTCTATAGTTATATCTAATGAGGCGTGTTGTTGGCGTTGAAAGAATCTTACTCATTGCAATCGGTCGGTGTGTTCAAGCTGATTGTTTCTTGCTCCTGTCACGGTCACTAGGTAAGGAATCAAAACGAGTAAGTCATTCAACCATATCAAGTTCAAGCCCTCCATCCAACAGAATAATACTAAAAGAAGGGTGAGTCTTCAAACTCGGAAGTGGAGTATGTGTTGAGTATGTAAATGCTGTGAGTGTGAGTAAGGATGTTTAACGGAGGATAGTTCAACAGGTTTCTTTCACAGCTGCAATTGAATACTTCTGATGGTCGTAGTATTGCCCATCCCCAAACATTTGGCTGAATTAATGGCAGCCTTATCAGCTAACGACTTTCTCAAGAATCCCCTGTTTCTAAGGTAAGTAGGCACTATGAAGACATTTCAGAGACAGCATACAGACGAAGTTGCCTGGTGTTCCGTTATAAGTTCTCATCTGTTTACACTCAGCTATTTTGCCTACAGTAGCTAGATGACATCCTTGGTTATAGTACTATGTAATACACCTCAATTCTGAACATTGTCCATATTACACTGACTCTCTTTTTGATAAAATTGACACTTGGTTCAATTTACCTGGTCTAGCATCACTGTCAATATTTTTCAATACCTTTTATAACAGTGACGTCGTAAGATCTTTATTGTGGAGATGGGTGTCTGTTTGAAAACAGCAGACACCATTCAGAGAGATTGATTTGATGTTTGTCAGACTTGGCTGGAACGAAGTACAAATCTGGTTCTCTTTCTGCCATATCCATGAAATCCTTGAGCTTTGTTGTCCACGTATCATTCTGATTGGATGGATTCGATGGTTTTGACATCCATACCATCTACCGAACAGGTCTACAAATGCTCCAACTAGCTGTTCAGCCAACTCATGGACAAACTCATAAACAGCCCCCGTAGATCGATCGAGTGGGTGGAACTGATGGACGAGAGGGTGGTATATAAGTCTCTCGTCTTCTTTGAGACGGTTCTTAGAGAGATTTCATGGTGACCCTCTTAGACAGCATCTTCTTAGCAAACCTATGTGTTTCCCCAGAATCAGCTCAAAACACACATTAGCAAATACCATTGGACTCTTCGCTTTGTGCTGAATCCAGTGGTGATCTTTATATCGCGTCATCTTCTTTCCTCGTGAAGTCAACATTGTATCCCTACACTGAATCCAGGTGTACATACTCTCTATTCAATCTCACCACCAATCACTCAATCAAGCCAAAATCTGACCACTCTGTTACACACGCCAAAAACAAGCAAGTCATCAACTCTGCCCACTCGAAGCTCTTCTCCGACAAATTCTGACACAGTTGGATGCACAGTGCCGTAAAGGTGGAATAGATACACAGACCTAAAGAGAGGGCAAAGAGTAGTTACCGGAGCTGATCAGTCGATTCTAATAGCTCGGGTTCTTCATATAGACATATTTTCGACTCTTTTGAACCAGTATTTCATGAGCTATACTTCGATAACTATGTGGTCACTGTACTAATCGCGTAGGTCAATCATTGACATTTGTAGACTTTTCAGAGACTAAGATTCAAAGACTTTTCAAACACGACGTTCATTTCTTAACCGCCGTACGTCTTTCTTTTGTACTTGATACCTCTCTTCATGTCTCCAACACTGCAACAGATCTATCGTGGTACAAGTGATACCGGTGCTTCCTTTAGACACATGAAATAGATTCTAGTGTAGCCCTCGTGAGCAGTCTAAGAGTTGCTTCAGGGTTCAAACGCTCCAATTGCGTTCCAAAACCGTAGTACGATAAATCCGTAGTCTTCAAACATCGTGTCTCAGTTGTACAATGTCTGTCTCTTTCAGAGTCAAGAGGTTCAAAGGTACTGTTCCAGACTCTGTTGTATTTGTTCAAGCGGTTCATATCCACCATCCTGTGCTGCCTTTCACGTGACACAATTCATGTCCAGTTCTTCTGAGCATTTGAAGTCCGCTGTAAATGCGCTCTGCCGTATCCACCCCCCAATCAACCCTCTCAACTCACACGACTCTTCCAACTAACCCAATCCAAATCTATAGCCTCCTGCAGTCGATCAAACGTTGCTGGCCGGTGTGAAAAACCTGCGCTGCATGTTTGTCTTTGTTTCCGGTGTCGATTTCCGGGCTGCTGATTTTTTTGATTACCTCGTTCAGATCGACACTGCATGGATGATCCGATGAAATAGATAATCGTTGGAGAGGGATACACAGCAGAGTAGGAGCAGCCAATGTGACCAGAGAGACATGAGTGACACCCTCAATTCCTGTGTCTCTATTCCCCGTTTTTAGCCGTTTTTAGGAGCCACTAAAAAAGCACACTAACCGTAGCCACTACTCCTATACCTGCACTGCAAGAGTACCACTGCTAAAAAAAATAATGCCGACGCATAAATGCCGTTTATTAGGGCCCCGAAAAGCGGGTCGTGTGAGCAGTTTTAGTGTCTCGACCTGATTGGCCTGTCAGTTCTCATACCGCTGCCACGTCGAAATCAAAAAATAATATTCTCTGACAGAAGTGTGTTGGATTAGTTTTGGTTTTGGTTTTATTTGACGTGAACATTACTTCAACCCAATTGGCCCTGCTTGACTGTACTTGAAGCCCCCTAACTGGTGCATGTTCTTGACTGATAACGGCCCATGAAAAGTTTTCACCAGGAGATACGAAAATAGTGGGTCCCCTTGAAGGGGTGAGAATTGAGCCAAAAATATTTATGAAAACATCAGTAGATGGAGAAAATCCAGAGCACTACAACCATACCATTTGCATCGCCCCTCCAATTCCCCCCCCCATTTTTCCCATTTTTTTTCTTTCCAAACTCCCCTGCCCCTACCATCAGATAACCAATCACAACGGCCAACTCTATTTCGTTCGCGCCGCCTTTGCCTACCTTTTCGGGGGCCTGCATACTCTGCATGCCGCTGCATCAAATATGCTCTCCACACCAGCCCGCATACAATGACGTAGCTGGGGTACAAACAAGCGCCCGAGACACTAAAAGTAAATGCAGCGACTGTGGGGTGATTTGGGCGCGATTCGAGGCGGGAAAAAGAGTCTCAGCAACGAGAGCCCGGGTTTCTCGGGCTTCCCGATTTAGTTTGAATTCTTGCGAATTTATCCGAGTTTTCCCGATTTGTTGCAAAAACAACGTCTATAGCCGCTGAGGGGGGTTGCGGGGAAACCACGCCATGCAGTTTAGTGCACACGACCCAACAGATGCCGTTGGGAGCGGCGGCAAACCTGTTCCTACCAGCCGCCAGATGTGACCCTGGCCGTGTCACCACTCCCGGAAGCCGTGGATAGCTGTCTGTTATTATTCGGACATGGCCTGGGGTCGGAGTGAGGAGTGGACAAGCCACAGACTCCCTGTCGTGACCACAGACTCCATGTCGGGACCACATGGAGTATGTCGTGTGCCACATGGAGCATGTTGTGTGCCACATGGAGCATGTCGTGCCACCACACCCACCGTGTAGTTGCCACCACATTGATCAAGACGTTGCGTAGATGCTCCTCCAAGCCACACGTGGGCATGCGGTGACGCCCAGCCCTGCAATCCACGGCCTAACATCTAGTCTTCCCCGCGGTTGCTACGTCTCCACATACCTGTGAGGCGTTCCGGCGGATATTCCAGTTTGTGCCCACGCGCCTGGCACCACACGGCCCATGTGATGGGCGCGACACGGCCCATGAAACGGCACGACACCAGCTACGTCATGGCACAACATTGACAATGTAACGGGCACAACAACATACATTATCAAAAACCTCGTATGGCGGTCACTTGACAGCGTATACTTTCTCTCCTCGGGATTCCTCCGCATGGAGCCATGGTCTCACTTGGCCTTTTACTTGCTTGGCAACTATGTCGTGTGTGCTTCACAAGTACAAAAAATTTGGGCCGACTTGGCGTCGTGGGCAAAAGATAAGAGGGGGTGTAGAGAGGTAGGAGAAAGGCGGAAAAATATCCGCAAATACGGGCCGCCGGGTCACGGTCGATTGTGGGGTTTTCCAGATTTTTACCGAATTATCCTGCCTCGTTTTTCTCCCATCCTCCCAAATGGATTTTTATTTATTTATTTATTTTTCCGTTTTTTTTTTTTTTTCAATCCGACTGCGTCAAACACGGCACTCGGCACCGTCTCTGTGCGTGTAATAATGGTCGTAAAAAGAATTTAAAATATCCAAAATTCCCGCCCCAGTCCGCTCTACACATCCCCCATTTTCTCCTGTTTTTCCCACCGCTTTTCCAACCCTTTTACCCCCCACCTTGCTGCACCGGATAAACGCTGCCACGGCGTGCAACTCTATGGCCACGTTGTGAAACTGGTTTTTTCGCTGGCCAACAAGCTGCGTAATAGAGCTCAGATTTAACCTGCGATCGTCCGTCTGGCGTATCGACAGGTTGGGCCGTGGCAGAATCCGGGTGTTTTGAAGCTGGAAATAAAACCTCGAAAAACCTCGAAAAACCTCGAAAAACAGCAAAAATAGCAACAAATAAATCCCTCCTGTAGCCACGTGGAATGTGCCTGTGACGTCATGTGGGACGAGGGCGGAAGCGGGTCTGTTTGGTTCCGTGGGTGCAGGACGCAAACAAGCGGAGCGAGGATATTAAGCAATTAAACGGTTTTTTTTTGGGGGGGAATATTCGCAACAATTCGGGGGAAAACCGGGGGAAAATCAAAACAATTCGACAAAAATGAGAAATCCCTTTAAAATACATTTTCCGAGTTGCAAAATTCTCACACAGATTCCAAAGCATTTTCCGCCGCGAA
The DNA here is from genome assembly GCA_900519085.1 of Yarrowia deformans. Lineage (NCBI taxonomy): Eukaryota > Fungi > Ascomycota > Dipodascomycetes > Dipodascales > Yarrowia > Yarrowia deformans. Next base: position 1,510,130 of record ULGY01000002.1, on the reverse strand, counting down.
TAGCCGGGTTCTGGGCCACCGGCTGCAAGTCTTGGCGCCGTACAACCTCGCAGCAGAGCGGTGGTATAAACGGCACTTGTGGAGATAAGAGGAGGGTGGAAAAAGAAGGGAAATTAAATCGGAAAAAAAGGGAAAAATGGGAAAAATAAAAAAATACATGCACATACACACGTCACGTGACCACACCGGGGTAGAGCCGTTGTAGTAAATTTGCCGCCGTTTTCCAGAGTTGAAAAACGCTCTCTCCTCCGTTGGGCGCTTGCCGTGAATCTGGTCGGCTAACTTTAAATAGGGTTTCTTCCTTTAAACTTCAGACGATACACTTTGTGAAGTCTATCGCGATAAAGTTAATGCCGGAAAATAAATATGATAGGTCCAGGAGATTGGCAAACCTAGATTGGGGGTACTAATATAGAAAGGAAGTCGAGGTGGAAAAAAAAAAAAAACCCCCCCATCGTGCTTGACGAAAACACCCCACCACTTACTACCCCCGTCGTAAGCGACACAAACGGAAAGCCACAACGCACGCGATCGATGAAAATCTAGTGTCGCCCAACACCCGACATTTTCAACATGTTCAGTCCCAATCCTTCGAAAAAGCCGCTCAAGAGCTGTATGAAAAAATGCGACGTTTCGTGCTCTTCGCCGAGTCGGTCGCTGGAGTACAAAAACACCAGCACGGCGTGCTCGTCGTCGTCGGTGGCGACGGACTTCTCCGTGTCGTCGTGTGAGTCGTCGCAGATGGACAGTCCGCTGTCGTCGTCGGTTTTCTCGTCCCATTCGACCGTGTCTCCGGACTACATCACTGCGTACGGCACCATCACTCCGTCGATGCACAGTTCGAGTCTCGGCAAGAGCCTGAGTGATTTGGAGTTGACCAAGGGGGGCGTTCAGGGAGGTCAACCAGGAGGAGTCCAGCAGACTGTTTTGGACGACAGTGACGACACGTTCGAGACTCAGTTTGAGTGTGAAGTTGAGGAGGAGGAGGAGGAGGAGGGGGAGGAGCAGGAGGGGGAGGAGGGGGACACTGAGGGGGCTGGGGAAGACGACTATCCTTGCAAGGCGTACCCGTACACGTCCTACAGCTATGAACCTCGGGTGTTTGAGAGTCTGTGTGACGAGATTGAGCAGGAGAACCGGGGACGGACGGTGAGACGAGACCAGAAACGGTACTCGTACCAGCAACTGTGTCAGCTGCGACAACAGCTGGAGCTGCTGGAGAGAGCGAGAATCGCAGGGTTGAAGGGAGGTCCGTTGGATCTGCATGATGTGAGGGAGATGATTGAGGGGATGAGAGCATGACCACGCCGAGCGATAGCGAGGCGTCATACCCACGTCGAGCGATAGTGAGGCGTTCTACCCACTCCGAGCGATAGCGAGGCGTCCTACCCTAGCGTTCAGCGTTCTGGGCAGCGTTCAGCGTCCTACCCTAGCGTTCAGCGTTCTGGTAGCGTTCTGGTAGCGTTCTGGTAGCGTTCAGCGTTCTGGTAGCGTTCAGCGTCCTACCATAGCGTTCATGAACCGTCTTCAGTCTGTCGTTGGTCGGTCGTTCGGTTCAATCTTCCCTCACGATGATGCAGCAATCGTCATGTTCTCTGCACAGTGATCCGTTCCCGATGGTTATCCTGATTGTCCTAGATCGCTCGGCGTGGGTAGGACAGAACTGTTCAGCGTAGCGTTCAGCCCTAGCGAGGCGTCCACCCTAGCGAGGCGTCCACCCTAGCGAGGCGTCCACCCTAGCGAGGCGTCGTACCGTAGCGTTCAGCGCCCTACCCTAGCGTCCAGCGCCCTACCCACGCTTCACTAGCGTTCAGCGTCCTTCTCACCGTCTTTTGTCACCATTCTGGCGTCTTCCTAAAGTCTTGCTCAAGTCATCTTTTTTAGCCACATGCACAACACCACAACATCCCCCAAGTCAAACGCCACCCAGAACCAAACCAAAACACCACAGTTCGATTCCCCATCAACAAACACCACCATCCAAGCCCCCCAGGCCTCACCTAACAGACATATAGACGTCGATTATTTAATATTTATTGCATCAAACTAATAAGAGAGGGTAGCGTTGATGGTTGGTCCTTTCCTAAGTGTTTCTTGAGTCATCCTGCTTGATTCAACTGTAGTATCTGATCAGTGTTAATCATATATAGTGACACTGCTCAAAAAGGACAATCTCAACGTCCACCTCTTGTTGCATCTACGGAGCCTTCATCTACGACCGGCTGATTGTGGTTTTTCTTACAACATATCAATACACTCAAGTACAGTACAGTACTGTAGAAGGGTCCATGAGGGCTAGCTACTTTTTTTTCTTCTTTCTTTTCTCCAACACATTCAGTAGATCCATCTGACCGGCGTCCAAGACTTGAAGAGTCTTCCAGGAAGTATATGAAGAAAGGTCTTGAGTGATACAGTGAATGGTAAACCAAGGTACCGGGTCAAGTATCACAAAAAACATACAAGCATTGTACACCCTTTCTGCAAACTCCAAGCATAAGGCGACTTTGCTCTGGGTGGTGTAGTCGACTTTGCTCTGGGTGGTGTGTAGTCGGTGTGCCTCAATAATATGACCACCAAGGACCGCCTGTTTGAGGTCAGGCAATCCACCGGCAGCGGTAGACCAGACCTACAACTTGTTCAGAACATTCAGTAGAAGGGTCCATGAGTCGTTTTTTCACTGCAGTCATCCATTGGACTCTTGATGTATCACGACTTCTCGAACCACTCCTCAGATCACCAGCAGTCTGGTTTGGACGGTTGAGAACTCGTCTGTAGGCCCTTCATGACGTCACAAATACACAACGGGGCTGGACTCGTTGTTCAACCGGTGTGTGGTCTGGAATTGCTGCAAGCCACAGCCAAAATGTAGAAACAGTAGCAAATCAGCCAAGACCAATGGTCACTCTACACTGCCAAGAATATCGTCATGAAAGCCACAGAAAACTCACGGTATGTTCTAACAAGGGCTGCATCCTCTTCAAACGGGTTGGATGCTGGTTTTGTTCTACTACTAGTAGTCTTTGTTAGCTCTCTCTCCCTCTGAGTGCCCAGGATCGTCCTCAGATCAGAAGAGAACGACTGTAGAGAGTACAGAACCAGAATGTTGTAGAAGCGGCCGGAAAGCCTGGACCGTCTCACAACATGAACACAGCATGCCAGCACCAGTGGCTCAGACAGAAATACAGATGCTTCTATTGAATTCCTCTTTCCAGTACAGGCCTCAAAAGCTCAAAAGCTCAAAAGCTCAAAGATGGGCTCAAATGTGCCAGGACTGATTTGTATGACTGTAAGTCTTGGGGCTACCATGTTTGAAAAAGCGAGTCTGTAAATTCAATACTGTACGCGATACAGTCATCCAAGAAACAAGAGAAGCACCCCTTTACAAACATCCAAAGCTCCCCACCAAACCACCAAAACTCCCTCCTCCTCAACTCCCCTCCACCTCTTACAAAACGGTCCTCATTTCCACAGCTTACTAATCACAATCACCTCAATAATAACTCGCTCCAAATCAACCCCAACAATTCAAAAACAGCTCCACTGATTTTCTCCTCACCTGATTAACCCTTACCATCAACTTTTCAACAGGTCACCTCCTTTCAAGACCTCACCAGACCTCTTCAATCCCACCCTCCGTCCCATGACCACGGAATACTACCCACAATCCTTTGTTTGAGAAAACTCAAGGGATGCCAGTCCCATCGGAGTAGTGAGACCAAGACGTCACGTGACATGATCAACTGACTGTAAACAACGTCCACCTGACTGTCTTACCAATGCTTTCTTACTAATACAGCATAGTTAAGAACGACTCAACTGGGTTGATAGCGGCGATACGATTACGTCACACACGGCTCTTTATCTGTATCTGTCACTCAGTCACTCTGTCGTATAGTCGTATCTTGTACAGATTCCAGCACATGCCGTGGCAGAGTATAGACGGCGAAACAGCTTGATAGAGATAGTCAAAACGAACGGAAAACTCGGAAAATCGGGTTGAAAAACTCGGAAAATCGGTTTGAAACACGTATAAGAAAAACCAAGCAAAAACCAAAGAATTCCAGAGCTTTCAAACACAGCTCTTTCTATACCACAGTACTTGTAGCACAGCTATTTTCGGATCTATAACCATCTCCTAGCCTCAAATTTCTAGCCGCAAATTTCCTAAGCTCCAATCTCCCAAGCTCCAATCTCCTAATCTTCCGACTAACTAGGACGAGATTATAAGTCCGTGGTAGATAGCTCTTGACCGATAGCTCTAGAGCTATAGCCATTTCGTCTTTGGTTTCGGAGATAACCCAACCAGTACAAAGCAGGATTTTTTTTTTTACCTGAAAAAGGGTTTCAACCCTAAAACGGACTCGGCGCAAAATTCCGAGCGTTTGTAGGGCCCCCAAAAAACGCCTCCTATTTCACCACTCAATCCATCACGTATCTCCCCGATCAACCAATCGGAAGATAAGGTTCCGTTAGAACCATAGCAGAGCCAAGAGGCTTTGGAAAGCGTAAACAGATTAGGCTTTTGCAAAAATGTAAAGCACGAAATCTGCAGACTTTGGGGTCGGGGTTTGAGAAGGATAGAGGTGTTGGATTTGGCCAGAATTTGGTATGTCGTCGATTACCGGTCACGTGACCATTCTCTGAAAAAAAAAACGGGATCGATTTGGACCTCTCCTCACTAACCTAACCCCAATTCATTTCGCTACCACATGCATTGCAACGTTGCCGAGAAACCCGGGAATGCAGATTTCATGCACGGTCGGCAGCCCGGAGCGTGGCTTTTCCGCCTTTTGGAAACGACTGGTGCGCAAACCAAATCGGACTCAAAAGAAAGCGCCGAGTCAGGCGAGCTTGGGGGTATGGTTTATTTGGCAGTAGTAGGGTTGTAGGGGGAGGTATGATGGGTTTGAGTTTGAAAGAGGGCACGGGAAAAAGGTAAGGAGAAAGGTAGGGAAAAAGGTAGGGAAAAACGTGGTGTCAAACGGAGTCAAAACCCGTGCAAGAATGGCAAGCGGTGGAAAGAGTGACGCTGAGACACGTTAGAATGTGACTTTTTTTTTTGAAGGCAACTGTGACCGTTTTTAAGTGTGTATCATCTACAGTATGGACAACCTATCAAGGTGTATCTATTTGTAGACAAGCCAAGAAGTACAGTACGCCGTAACAAAGAATTCGAATTGGTGGCTTGGGAAACGCGTTTATCGGAGTGGAGGGATGTTACAGATGTGTTCTGGAGTGTTGAGGGTCAGAAAGGTGTTGGGGAAGGGAGTGTACTGGCCTGAAGGAGGCTATAGGTGTTCCATGTGCTTTTTGTTCTTAGAGACGGTTCAAAGAGAGCACTATCGCGGCGAAAAGATTCTTTAGTGCTTGCAGTGTTCGTACTATCCATACTAATGGCTGCCTACAGGGTCACAGCATAGTCTTGTAACGCTGTACTATTGTAATTAACAGCACCTGGTTGAAACACGTTCGTCCCGTACAAAGGGAATAATAATCGGCAAACTCCGTGTGTACCGCTACGGTTGCAAGGCTTGTCCCGCTCACGGTTTACGCACGGCTGTGGTCCATCCCTTGATTGGCAGAGAGACAAGGGGGAGAAGGTGGAAGCGGTTAAAACGGTGGACAGACGGTGGACAGACGGTAGACAGACGGTAGACAGACGGTAGACAGACGGTAAACATACGGTAGATGTAGAGAGTAGGCTGTAGAAAAAGATTTAGAGAGCAGAACAGCTGTACAGTTCTACCTTGTCACACGATCTCTTGGCACCGTTATACCCCTCAACCGTACCCTCGTCTAGGTCCAAACCAAAATGTCCAAACCAAAATGTCACACAGTTCGAAGCGGTTGGAAACGGAGTTTGAAACAGTCCGAAACCATAGACTTGTACCCCCACCTGGCTGTGGACTGCTTGGTACAGTATATGGTGTGTCATGCACCACTTGTAGGTATTTCCTGTAGAATACTACTGACTGTACTGGTACCACCTTATGAGAAAAACAGAAAGTCTTCCTTACTTGTTACAAATACAAGCCTTGTATTTCTTCTCGAATCTCAGACTAGCCCACCCGTGGACACCTCTTTGGTGCCAGAGCTAAACCGTCAACTGAACCCTCTGAATCATCATTGCCAAACGTTGAGCGTGAGTGTATCGATGGAAGGGGGTGGAAGGATCGAGGGTCATTTGGTTGTTTGAAAAGGGTCAGAATTTGTCAGCCGAAACAATCTACCACACCCATACAAGTATTCTGATTAATGAACCACCAGATCTCTTGGTATGATAGCCTTATGACTGCCACAGTCAAAGGTACAATCAATAAGCCAATGATGACACTTCATACCAAGCGATATATGTCAACAGTGCCTAGCAATCCACTCATACCTCGCAAATGTACTCTCCTTCCGATAACTGCCTTGGTATGCATTATCGAGGTCCGTAAAACAGCTAATGACTCAAGTGACTAACACAGCCTTGCAACGGCCAACCGAGTCTACACACGGTTTGTGGTGATTATGGAAGGAAGTCATGGTTTGGCAATAATTCGAATAGCGCCAGAGTTAAGTCCTGGAAATGCTTGCAGTGAGAGTTAGATCTTAGTAAGCAAGATATTGGCCTCTACAGAGATGACAGAATCAGAACTAGTACTCCACGGATCGAAGCATTGACGAAAGATGATTGAGCAGAGCGTGGAATAGATCAACAGTTGGATTGACCAATGAGAGTGTACAAGTAGAGACGTGCTTATTGAATTTGTGAGATCTTACAAGGACTCAGCATTGGCAAAGACAAGGTCTAGACTCAGGTGTATGATCTCTTTCACATTTGGCAAAGACGAAGAAGGAGGGTCTCATAGTCAACGGTTGGATTGAGCCAGTGTGTGAAGTGAAGTCTGTGTGGCAGTTTGTTCGTATGAGTTCACTGTCTCAAGCCCATTCGTCACACCCCAAAAGTGGCACCAAAATGACCGTAACAATCTGCTCTTTCGAATGGTACTATTTTCAAAGTTATCTGAGTACTATCCATCACACTGTGTTGACTCATTTTCCCTCCCTCAATTAAGGTGAAGACCATCCTCAATCATTTCCGAGCCTCACGCCTGGGGGTGGAGTTTTTGGTCCTTCAGAATCGGTGTTAAAAGTGACCTATTTTGCTGAAACTTGAACTTTCGCTTTATTCAAGCACCAAGACGAGGATTCCAGATTTTCACAGCGTTCAGACTCAAAATGCGTGAGTAATGGTGCGCCTTCTACCACTCGGGTCGTTCCAACTAAGAGATGCGTAATATCAACTAAACTCTGCAGATGTCAAGTAAACCTAACTAAATCAAAACAATGTACGAACGCAAGACTTTCGAGAGTTCCCACTCATTGACAGAAACGTAAAAAGTACACGAGATTGTAGAGAATGCCACCACAATTTTACCAGTGGTGACAAATAGCAGATCTGGTGATAATTGACTTGCCTGACTGTACCTCAACAACGTAACTGCTACATGGTATAGTCCAGAAGATACATACAGTAGAAGGGTTCTAACTCCTAGTCCAGTCCTTCTACTAGGTCTTTCGACTATTCATAGACTCCCCAGCTTGATAGAGAATGGTTTGACGTCACGAGTGTAGACCTGACATCACTCTCAACCACTCACTTCCTACTTTAGACGTTCTTTACAAACAAGCCGACACCTTGTGATTAGACCATCCTTGTGATTAGACATTCAACAATGTGATGATGTCTCAAACAAGTGTACTCTACCTACAGCTTAGAACCTCTAACAGATACCTGTCATGCTTCCCTGGGTCCAAAGTATGGCTCGGCTAAGGGTAGTATGTGTGTTTCGTATGTTGATCCAAGTCACGTGAACTGACCCACTACCCTCCACATACTTGCACTTGTACTTTTAGATCACGTGGATCAAGTCGCAGTCAATATCCATCGAGCCCGTTAACATAATTAGTCAGCGTCGGCCATCTCTACCTGTAGCTACAGCAGGTCCACGAATAGACGAGTTGTAAACTGGGAAGTCACGTGACAGGTACCAGGGATCCCTATCTAACCAGGTCCACGTTTGTGCTAGTGACTCCACCTATGACCCTAAGAAGACAAGCGACACCACTGTATTTATCTCACCCATGTGGCAAGACAAAAGGCCATCAGAATGTTTATATTTCCGTTCAGAGATGAGATTGATTGTCTTAACTATCCACAGATTCTGTTTAGATTGCTGACTCAAGTCACGTGTCCTGATCCTCCTACACTCCTACGTGGATCTTCCTGTTTTGGAGATGCGTTATTAATATACAGTAGTCCTAAGACTCAGTCAATACCCTCTATATCTAGGTCTAGACATCTATGTTGTCCCTTTCTTATTAATTAATATACAATTTCAACGTCCAGCTCTTTGGGCAGGTACTCGCCCCTTTCACTTGCCTTTTACTCGCTCAAGGCTCGTTCCAGGCTGCTTACAACTTACTATCCCACTCCATCAAACTAACCGCATGCTTGGCCATTCCATATCCACTCTGGTACCCCGCTCCTCCAGCACCGTAATCGTGGATAATCGTTCGACCCTGCAAATCCACCTCGCGCTCGATCCGAACGCCTCCCTCTCGAGAAGGTCGCAGTCCCGCGGCGTCTCGCACAATCTCGGCGCCCTTGAGCTCGGGCATCAGCTCTGTGGTTCGGCGAATAATGTCCTCGGATTCGTCGCCAAACGTCGAGGCCGTGTACCGGTCCTTCTGCAGGAAGCCTCCACAGACCACGTGACCTCCAGAGCCCGGTCGGGGGATGATGTAGGTCGCGTAGTCGGTGCCCCATCGCACCCGGTTCTCCTTCACCGAGGGGACTCGAACCACCACCACCTGACCTCGTGTAGGGAAACATCGCTTGTCTTCAACCTGGCCCAGGGTTCGGGCTCCCAGACCCGTGGCGTTGAACAGCACCTTGTTGTCGGTTCCGGAAAACGCGTCGCTGAGGTTTCGCACCGTTTTTCGCTCAAAAGTCACGCCCTTGGACTCGAGGTACTTTTTGAACGTCACCAGAACAACCGGACAGTTGAAGTTGTACGTCAGGTACCGCACTCCAAACTTGGCGCCCTCGGGAAGTTCGTCCTTGGACAAAACCTGGAATTCCTGCAGATAGGTCTGGAGCGACTCAATCTTGTGTTTCGGAGGCTCAAAGTCCCAAAACTCGGTGATGGGCAGCCGCTCAAAGCCCTTCTGGGGGCCCCACGCCTCGAAAATCGGCGCCAGACCCAGATACGTCTCTTTGTCGTACACCAGGGTGGCCGGGTCGGAGCCAGAAATGGCACAGAAGTTGCCTCCGGCCCAGGGAGACGTGTAGTCGATGGAAGTGTCGCCGGGAAGGTACTGGGCGGTGATGTGGATGTTGGAGTAGCCTTTTTCAGAGAGAATGTAGGCGATGTAAAGTCCGGTGATTCCGGCACTGAGTTAGCACGGTAGCGAGTGGCCGTAGGTCACGAGCGGACAACATCCTGTTGACAAGAGTTGACAAGAGTTGACAAGAGTTGACAAGAGTTGACAAGAGTTGACAAGAGTTGACAAGAGTTGACAGCAGTAGCACGAGTGACAACCTGTAGAGACGAGTAGACAACCTATCGTTTGTAGAACCTGACTAGACTGATGAAATCGCCAATCAGACCAAGCTAAGGACAGAGTCAATGTAGAAGCAATCTCGACGGCAGAACAGACTTGGTAATGTGCTAAGTCGTGTGGCTTCACTAGAAATCCAGAGAAGATGGAGATGCCCACAGACTTGTGATGATCAGAACATTTTCCAGTAGATCAGGGAAACCACATTAGCAATTGATCTTCAGACTAGACGAGGATTTGTAATGAGATAAGTGTGGTCTCTGAGCTAGAGATCAACTAATGTCTAAGAGCGATCTTGCGGTCACGTGCCAGAACTGTGCCAAGTCATGGACCAATGCACAACTGTGAGATCATCCCACGACAGCCACAACACCACAACACCCCACAAGTCATCTCAAGCCGTATCAATTGATCTCGTCTGATGATCTCACGTGATCCATGTGATATCACGTGATTCCACTGATCCACGAGACCCTAAATGATCCACGTGACCTCACAATCAACCACACCACGCGTCTGTCACTATCCACCATCTGTCTGCACACATCGACCTTGTGTGATCTCGTCCAAAAAACGACTTTGTCTGTGCTCTTCGTATCTTCCCTCGTCTCTCTCTCACGTGACTCACCCGAGAATGGTAATTTTGTCGTCTTTCTGAACCATGGCTTTTTGTCTTGTGTGATGAATCGTTGCTGACGTCAATACCCCAGATTATATAAATCTGAGCGGTCGCTGTGGGTTTCTGTTATAGGATAAGGTTGGATATTTAGGTTGGGGTAATGATGGTAAAATAGCCGCTACATCCGATGACGGGAAGTGATGTGAACGTAGCTGACAATCCAGAGGAGATACCGAGAAACTGAAAAGTGCAATCGAATCAGCGTCAAAAATCAGCCCAACTTTGCTCTCAAATGTTCTCGATATCTCCTCTCCTTGCTGCTACAAAACCCACCCCTCTTCCCAGATCATCATCACCCCATGTTTCACTTTTTGATAATTGACATCACCGAGTCAGAGATAGCAACAGAAGGGGTGAAGGAGGGCTGATTTAGTGGCGATAGCGGTCCGGGAAGGGGTCTTAGTTGGAGCCGATTGCGTGCACGAGAGATTGAGAGTTTTGCTTTCTTTTTTTTTTTAATTTTTTAATTTTTTATTTTTTTTTTGAACGTCAACTGAGAGGTTCGAACTCTTGCGATATGGTAGACGGTTCCTTTAGTAAGCCACCAATGAAGCAATATTGATACGACCTTTCTGGAAATTGAAATGGAGACTCTCGTAAGTCACATTAACACTTGAACTGATTTTCAGCCCTTTAGGACGAATACAGCACGTTTTGAAGACACCTGATCTGATGCTCACACTTAACATGACAAGACATCAGAACGCTACATTTTTTCACGGGGTTGCGATCTCGGCTCACGTAGTATCATCCGATAGCTGGGATTCGGCTGAGATCTCCTATCTTGCTGGATTCGAAATCTGACTAATATCCATGGAGTTGTGGGGATTTCACATTCACATCTTGCTCAATGCGAAATATTCGTACTAACCGGGGTGGATTTTTTGGTACCGTTCGAATCAGAAGAGAGCGGAGAGTAGAATGGTATGGTTTTTGGTACCTGCCACGGTAGTATTTTTTTGACGTTAATGGCCGTTTAGCGCTGTCTAACTTTTGCTCACCTCTCTCTCAGTGCAGTTTCGAAATCTGAAAACCGACATCCAACGTGAGATTGCGCTTGGAATTCGCGACGAATTAATTGCTCGGAATGCGAACCTTATCTAAGTTAAAGTTTACAGCCATTTGAAGAGAGAAAACGAATCTAATGAGTTGTGTAAAGAGCTCCTACCAGCGACTATGATTGTTCGGTGTCGTTTTGGTCCTTACGAGGTCTATATCAGAATGCATGAGTTTCCAAAATCAAATTCAAAGTCTAACTAATACTGGTAGTAATTGAATGTTTACTTGGGAAGTTGTTATTGAAACAGTGACCTTTCACTAAAAGTCAACCGAACAGTCGATACTTTGAGCGATGTTGTAACTTGAAAGTATCACGTTCAAAAAAACGAGTCTTCTAACAACGTACGAGGCTACTGCTCAACTGCTTTTGCACCAATTTCCACCTCTCCGTCAGTCACGTTCTCACCTTGTCACGTGCCCAGCTTACGTCATCGCACATGACATTAACTTTCGACCCCACACATCCGAGGCAAGCAACTCCACAACCCTCCACAACAATCTCTTCACCTCAACCAATGTCCCCCCTTGACATCTACCAACGAGACATGGACAAGTTTTTTCGAGCCGGCCGAGTTTACGCCGTGGCTGGTGCCTCCACCAACCGAGCCAAATTCGGATACAAAGTGACGCAGTGGTACAAGGACCGATCGCTGCCCGTGACGCCCATCAACCCGAAAAAGGAGGAGATTTTGGGTCTGCAAAGCGTCCAGAAACTCGGTGACGTGGTCCTAAACGGCAAGCAGCTCAAGGATGTGGCGTCAGCTGACGGACCGGGTGTTTCTGTGTCTGTTATCACTCCTCCTGCCGTTTCAGCCGAGCTTGTCAAGGAGGCTGCTGGTTACCACGGCAATGTCAAGGCTCTGTGGTTCCAGCCTGGATCGTATACCAAGGAGATTGTTCAGCAGGCACGTGACGCCGGCATTGAGACGGTTATTGCCGATGACGAGTGTATTCTCGTGTCTGGCGATCATTTGATGAGAGAGGCGAAGCTGTGAGTGGGCGAAGCGAGCGAGCAGGTGGTACTCTTAAGCTGTGGCGAGCAAAGCGAGCAAGTAGCTGATAGGATGGACTAGGATTCAGGCAGAATGGTGTGGTATTACTCAGCAGACTGTCAGAATGAGCTAGGATCACCCAGTCACTGACTCCCCCATTCAACCGCTAACGAGAGAGATAGTGGAAACTAAGGCTAGGCGACTGATATAGCACAATTGATGATTTCAAGTAACGACAAAAGGCGCTATGTTGCTGTATAAGAAACTGACCATACCTTGGCAGTGCTGAAATGGTTTCTGAAATTGGCGATCCAGCTGTTTACATCGGTATTCGGGATACCGATATTGCAAGTCACCGTTTTGACATCATTGTTTCGTTCATCTTCAACTGTTCATCTTCAGTTTGATCATCTTCGTTTGGTTCAGGTACATCTCTGGTCTACGTTCATTCCTCTCTGACCAGAAGCGTGTCCATCTATGGTATAGTCTACTTACTTGTACTATGTACTGAGAATCAAGACTTTGGACATCCACAGCTGTATCAAAATCCGGCCCTACAAGCAGAAATTCAACTGACTGTAGTCGTCTTTCTCAACTCCTCCTCCTCGACACACTTGGATACCAGTCTCATGATCGCCCATAACAGCAATTTTGATCACTACAGTTGGCTCAAATGGTACACATGAATCATTTCAAACAATGCCATACAGGTTGACTATTCTAATGGTAGCTACTGTTGTCATAAATCAATTTCAATGCTAGTGCTACAAGAGCTTTCACTGAACACTGTTATTCTTCCCTAATGCTACTGACTCAAATGTCACGATGAATACTCTGACTACTTGACAGTCCATCCTACAGATCTCTCTCGCACTCCATTGATAGATAATCCATTAAACTTGATACTTGTAATGGTGACAACGGCCCTCCCTTGAATATCGTACAGCATGTTATGTTATTGCTCAAAGGATAGACATTAATTCTTCTAAATACTCCCGTTAATAGCCCTCTCGAATCCGTGCATACCGTCTCAACATACGCCTACTGACCATTGTGTCACCTCCAGCTTTCCAATAATACCAGTCTCGTGGCAGTGTACTCATCACTGTTGAGTAGCTACAGTATGTGCGATTATTGTTCAACTAAACCCAAGCTGATACTTGATGTAAAAAGTGTCCTCGAGTTTGTTAAGTGAAAGCTTTTGAAAATACATAGATTTCTATTGCACGTGAACATGCATCGTCAACAATGTCTTCTCGCTTTCAACCACCAATACAACCTCTCTTTGGCTCCTCTGAAACCCCCTTATTGACGCAAAACTAAAAAACGTCAATAACACCTTGAAAAAACGCCAGGAAAAAGACAAGACTTCCATGGTCCGTTAATTAAGGTCCTTATTATGACTTTTACATTTTCAAAAACTCCCAAAAAGCTCCCTGATACCTTCAAAACTGCACTTCAAAAACCCGCTCACGTGACCTATTTGGCCCTATATGTAGGTCCAACGCTTTTCAAACCCCATCGGTTGCGGCCATATCCTGGTGAAAATACGGCTTCCCGTCCGATCAGCCATAGTCAAGCACCAGAGAGCCTAGTTAGTATTGTAGTGGGAGACCATACGAGAATCCTGGGTGCTGCAATCTTTTTTTTTTTTTTGCGCATGAGCTATGTTTTTGTGAGGTAACCACCAGAATCGATTAAATGGATGTAGAACAACATTTTCGAAGCTATCCCTAGACCGTGTGTTTGCTCTTATTTTCTCTATTTTACTGTACAGTACTAGTATTGCTGACTCAAATGATACACCATCATACAGATACTGAAGACTCGTGATGAAGGCTCTTTCGCTTGATGCTCTCTACTAGCTACAAAGACTGTTACTGCTCAAATGATACACAAGTTATTCCAAGTACTCGTGATAGCGGTCCTGTCGCTAGATACTCTCTACTGCTACGTACTGCTACTGCTACGTACTGCTACTGCTACTGATCAAATGATACACATGACTTACAGTATCATAAGTACTCGCGTTGACGACTCTCTCGCTTGGATCTTTCTCAAAAGACAGAGTCTACATGAATGACACACCATCACACGCATCATTCTAGACTCGTGGTAATGGCCTCTTACTCGATACTCTCTCACACTTTGAACTACGGTTGAAGGCTCCAATGATACACGTTATTCTGCATACTCGTGACAACGACTTTCTCTTACACTACACTAATAACCACTGATGTAGACTCAAATGAAACATTAATTTAATCCAAAGACTCCATTAAACATATAAATCAATCTAAGACCCCATCCTACGACCTCTCGCTCGATGCTCTCGCACACTTTGGACTACTGTTTATGGCTCAAATGGTAGACAAGCTGTTCTGGATACTACTGTTGATAGCTCTCTGGCTACTGTTAATGGTTTGAAAAATACACATAAATTATTGTAAATACTCCATTAAACACATAACTCTCTCTATATTCGTGTGACGGCCTCTCGCACGGTCCTTTCGCACACATCACGGAAAATTCGCACTATCCGGCCCAAAAAAACCCACCTTTGGAATCTCCAACCGTCCTCCTCCAGTCAAATCCACCCCGGCAGTCGATACATTATTCCCCCACCAGCTGAGATTGACATTAGTGTACTGCAGCGCAAAGAAAATGACAATGGCCGAGACTGCAATACCCGTGTTCATGGCACTTCCAAAAATGTAGACGTACTTTTCCCACCAAGCCGGCCATCTGTTGCGCACGTAAATGTTGAAAAACACCGCCGCGTAAATTCCTCCAGTCATGTACGAGAGATTGTATGGCGCATAGTTGAGCATTCCGTAGACGAAAACCGAAGGGTTAAAGGTCTGGAGTCGTCGTTGAAGTTGGAGCACTTTTTCCTTCTTGTCGGGGTTCCTCTTCAAGTACAGGTACGGACCCCATTTGTGGATAAAGGCGAAAATAATCGCCAGACCAAACCCGATCAAAAAACACCATCTCAACATCGGGTACTGTTTGTTGAAGATCTTTTTGGGGCCGATAATGGACCAAACGATTGCGGCAGAGAAAAACACCGTTTCTCCGGGACACGTGAACTTTTCGTGTTTGGCCTGGTACTTTTCGTCGCAGATATGTTCAATCCCTGTCAGCTGGTACTGCATGACTCCAATAACCACCAAGCCAGCACACAGAGTGGCCCACATTTGCGCTCTGAACATGGCTCTTGGCGGAAGACGTCCGTAGTGGCCTGTTTTCTGGTCTGAGATGAAATTCTGCGCCTGCGACTGGATTTGTACCGAGTACGCCTTGAGAATCATCATGGCAATGGCTTTACCGGGGATGGAGTAGCCGACAATCATTTCAATGATGACATTGAGCGTCAGCTGGGCTCCCGAAACCGACAGAATGACCGTGAAGGGGATCAGAAAGATGAAGTTGAAAATAATCACGACGATGAGCAGCCAAACGGGGGCCTTGGTGTCCCAGTGTTCAATCAGGGCAATGGCCATTCCAAACGTGATGAGCAGAATCGCCAGGTACCACCACTGCGGGGTTTCTGGGTACTTGGACATGGTTGTCGAGAAGTGGTCCTTGAATCCGTGATAGTTGCTCTTCCTCCAGTCCTTGACAGACTTGTAGATGTCCACGAGCGAGTTTTTCATCAGGTGCCATTCTGTGAAACAGAGATGGAAGAAAGACAAAGGGTAGAGCGCAAAAAAGCCGCCGTAAAGCACCAGGTTGGCTGCAGAGTAGTATGGAGGCGAGTAGCTCTTGTATTTCTCCGCGTCAAACAGGTTGTTGGTGAGAATCTGCGACACGTTGAAAGTCTCGCCAGTGTTGTCAAAAACGCTGTTGGAGTTGATGGGCAGATACCCTGCCCAGTAGACGTTGGTGTACCAGACGGAGGCGATGATCAGGCCACCAAAGACAAATCCTCCGTAGATGTTGAGCAGCGAAGGGATGGGGATGAACAGAACCTGAACCAGACCGTTGCAAACGTTCCAGTCAAATGTGGGGATGGGGTTGAAGCCCAAACCGCCAATACTGCCCGTGATAGCCGCCAGATCGAGATCCTGGGGCTTGATCCACGTCATCCAGTTGAACGTCGACAGAGCCGTAAACAGGTAGTTGGGGATCCAAAAGTACAGAAAGGCGCCGACCGTGACGATCAGAAAGAACAGGTACCGCGAAATCGTCCATCCGTTGATGTTTTCTTTCCGTCCTGGTGCCAGGAGAGCTCTGTTGACAGCTAGAGTAGGCAGGATCGTGGGCCACATTGCCTTTGAGGGGTAGACGGCAAGTTTTCGCAGCAGTCCTACCATTCCAAACCCCATAAACTGCGACGTGAACATGAGCATGAACATGTATCCGAAGTTGAGCGCAAACTTCTGGTTGAAGTACATGGGCAGGTACTGCACGAAAATGTTGTAGTCAATGTAGGCTGGAATGTTTGAAACAGAAGCCATCAGAGTCGCCAGAAGCTGTTCCTTTTGCGTCCACGGTCCCGGGTTCAACGAGTACCGTTTGCCCTTGTACCTAAACCCCCAATCGGGAAAAATGTACTGCCAAAGACGACCACTGGGGTACAAGAAAAGCTGGACTACCGTGACAGACAGCTGGATAGGCGGCTGACGAGGCTGGAAGAATTGGTTGACAAAGGCTGCAATGGCTACCCAAATTGTACCAATCACATAGACCCGTAAAGTCTCGCATTCTTCCTCGGGATCGTCAAAAGGGTCGGTGACAGTTCGCACCTGAGGATACGGACTCCAGTGCCGGAAAAGACACGCGTTGTACTTGATTTCGCTCCAGACGGACCCGGGGTCGACAACGGGTTCGAATTTAGCCGAGTCCTTGGTAGATAGACGTTCTCCAAACGAGTCCACGGATTGTTGGTGGGAGATTTCGGCTCTGGTGGAAGTCGTAGGTGTGGCCTCGGGATCGTCAAAAACATCATCAGCTCCATCTTCAGTCTGTTCCTCCCCCTCGTCAAACTGCTTGGTATCGATATTATCTCCATCAACCTCCTGGATCAACGTCTGAAGCTCGTCCATGTACTCCAGAGATAACGAAGGGTCTCCCTTATGGTACTCCAACGACTCCTTGACGATATGCAACGCCTCCAGATCGCTCATCTGCTCGAAATGAGCCGCCATAACAACCACGGCCTGCGGATAGGTGCCGTCGATCTCATTGGGGGGAATGAGCAGCTTTTCTGCGATCCACGAAATCGTGGACAAGCCAGTCACCTCGCCAATGCCGATATCGGCCTGCGAATTGTTGTCTTCGGTTTTCTTCTCTTCCATGTGTGGGTGAATGGTCGAATGGAGAAGCCCCCGTCCATTTATCTTATACCATTGTGTTTTGAGAGACGCTTGAAACATGTTGGATTTTGCGTTTTCCGGTTTTAGCACCTAAAGGTCGGATGGGAATTTTAAAAACACCGTTTGGACCGCTGAAACTCGAGGAATTCGGTTCTGGACTTGAAAAACACGTTTTCCAGCGTCCAAATATCGCCCAGCCCCCGCTCATTCTCGTTTTCAAAGTTCAAACGGCATCGCACACGGCACCTGAAGCTTGCCCCTGCCAAGGTTTCGGACCGAGCTTCGATGCGTGCCAAGACTGCGGGGAAGTCTTGGCTGGGTGGTGGAAAAGAGATATGATGTGATTAGTAAGCCGAAGTCACGTGGTAATAACCTACTAGGAGGCCGTCCAGTAAAGTACAGCGTTCTAATGGTCCATTTACAGCTCCTCTAAGGCCCGTGCCTTACGCGGTATTTCTAGAGTTCAAACCTAGACGTGTTCAGAAAGCTAATACGAAACGTTATATAGTGGAGAAAACGATTTGTAGGCGGTGAGGGGGTAGGGGTGATGGTATGAGAGGTTGCACTGTTAATTCTGTACTTTTGTGTTCTTTTTTGATTCATTTTCGGCCTTCTTGACGTACTACTTAGGGCATAGTTTTGCTGTTCATCCCTGAACCGACAAACGGCACCATGCATGTCTGTCCTCGAAGCACACGTGATGTGGGCATCTCGGAGCCGAGAAAGCTCCCGTTGGATAATCGCTATCTAGTCTTTTCACAGAGTTTGCACGGCAAAACGTAACGTGGTCGAGCCTTTAAAGGTTTGCTGGCACAGGCTATAGAAGGCTTGTAGGGTTTATGGGGTTGAAGGAGGTGATAGAACGGTGATAGAACGGTGATAGGATGGTGACCGAACGATGACAGAACGGTGATGAAACGATTTTTCAAGTCCAGAACTTGTCTAGGCCAGTTTACACAAGACCGGAGGGTATGATTAACAGCTTACAATGCTACAGTACCATAGCAAAGCCACACACCTTCCTGATCTTTTTGACGCTCGGAAATCCAATCGAAAGACGGTGGAAGGCATTGCAAAAGCCCGGTCATGTGTCTAGCCCTTGATAGCAGCCGTCTCTGAAGTACATGCCTTTGTGGCTTGTCCAATAGCCATGTCTCAGTCTACGTTACATTTCGTGACCCTCTGGCAAGGAGTGAACTCTGGCTTGAACTGACTTAGAACGATCTTCAGCCACAAGAGGAATTCTACGACACATCTCCAGCAGTACATACAAGTACTTGTACAGTACAGTATTCTACGACACGTTCAATGATACAACAATACAAAATCAACGAGACAAATGAATCAGCAGAACAGTGCTAAAATCCTCAACACCAAACTAGTCCACTGAGGAACAAACCGTTATTTTAGTTCCTGACATAACGCCCTCTTTCCCTCGTTCCAACAGAGCTTAGATAAGGAATGCAGCATGATCGACAGTGAGAGGAAAAAAAATATGCCGCTTTGGGTCGGAAAAAAGTGGACGACACCGGAATCGAACCGGGGACCTCGCGCATGCTAAGCGCATGTGATAACCAACTACACCAGACGCCCGAAAGTGTTGAAAATGCCCATTTTGGAGGTACAATATCATATTGGTGATTAGTCATACCCGCACAGACTAACAGTCCTACCTTGACCACCCGTCGCAGTGACCCCGACCATGAGTAATCCAATCTTTGATTATCAGTCGCATTGACCCACAGTCCCACCCCGACTACCAGTCACACTGACCACACTGACCACACCCCCCACACGAACACCAGTCTCACAGCACCATCGGCCTCAAGCACTACAGCCAACACCACCTCACAGTCGCTCAGTCTCCACGGATACAAGCCCACTCGACTTTAAGTCACACCGATTACAGCTTCTTCGCCAAATCAGCCGCCCACGATGGCCCAGTCTGATACGCCCACTAGATCATTTGTTTATTTGCTTTGTTTGATTGTTGATATTTATCCGGTCAAGAAGGAGGAACAGGAGGAAACGAGCACGATAAGTCATACGCTCTTCTGAACACCCGAATCCGAGTCCGATGTGCGGGTTTAGCATTATTATAGGCCTCAAGTAGCTGAAATGTATTTCCCTAGAATCAAAAAAAAAAACCCGCGAAACAACGCGAGAAAATCGTTAGTAGAGCATAGAGATAGATTACTTGTACAATGGATGACATTCATTGAATGTTAGCAACTCGTTTCACCACTGTACAGTCAGTCATGTTTGGAGTGAAGGAAAAAAAAAAACCCACAAAGATCTTAAACCCCTCAGATTCCACTCTAGCGACATACTACGATTAAAATAATTCAATAACTTAACTATAGACTTGGCGGCCAACCTCTTCACTTCTTCTTCATCTCCTCAAAGAACCCAGTAACATCTCTATCAGTCACCACCTTGCCTCCTTCGGCAAAGGGCTTGAAAAACGCCGACAGCCGGTCTTTGATCTGGTTGTAGGCAGCCATGCCGTCGATAGCCTGTTGCCGTGGGATTTTGTGCAGAGCCGAGGTTCCTGCGTCCAGTAAGGAAGAGCCAGCATCGTCATCTGAAGGAGGCTCATATACCTGTTCTTCCTCTGCCAGAAACGGAAACGAGAGGGTAAGGGCAAAGATGTCCGGGTCTTTGGACTCGCTCACGATTTTGCGAAAGTTGGACGACAGGAACAGGTTGTGTGGTTTGTCGGTGGAGAAGGGTTTCTTGGGGGAGGGGGAGGGAGATGAGGTGTCGAGGGTGTGTTTCAGATCGAGGTGAACTTCTTCCTTGACAGAGAATGTCTCTTCAGAATCCTCAACAGCGGCTGTGGAGTCGGTATGTGGATCGTCAGCTTCAGTCTTGACTTTAGCTGGTTCAGTTTTGACATTGGCAGACTCAGATTTGACATTGGAAGGCTCAGACTTGATTTCAGCTGACTCGGTTGTCGCCAAACTTGTCACCTCAGAACTTGTCGCCTTCGGCTTCAAGTTCTGCGGCTCCAACAGGGTCTTCTTCGGCTCCAACCTCATCTTCACCACCCCCGGCATATCCCAAATCACCCTCAACCTCGGCACACCCTCCACACACTTATAACAGACAAACTCATGATCGTCCGGCAACACCTCTTCATGCTGTTCAACTTCTGTCAACGAATCAAACACATTGACTCCCTCAAGGTGCATCTTCTTGTTTGTAGGCACACCAATACACACATCGTGGTACCAGTCTTCTCCACACCCCGGCATCAGACACTGGTACATGATATCTGTCTCTTCGTTGTAGGGCTTATCGCAGAAGCAAAACTTGCCCTCAAAGTTGTGGTTGTACCTGTTTGTGTCGCACGCCTCGTCGAGATGCGAAAAGTTTTTGCGCAAATTGCACCCTCCAAAGCTCTTCATTCGGTCAGTGCCACAATCACAGGTCATGTTACGCTTTGTAAACAGTTCCACGAGATCGTGGCTCGAATGGCACTGGATCGAGCAGCCGTAGCAGATGACGGAAGGTGCGCCATTTTTCTTGGAACACGTCAGACACGTGAACAGTAGTTGTCGAGCGGGTTGGGTGTAAAAAGTACACTCGGAAGGATCGTACGGCATCGCCTCCTTGGCGTCTTTTTCGAGCTGCGCCTGGCGTTCCAGGAATTCTCCCGCGGTGACTGTCTCTGTGTCTAGGTCGTTGTCGGTCATGGTTAGTGGTGTTTGTGTCTTGTGTAAAAGTTGAATGTGTCAATGGATGAAATCACGCGTGCTAAATATGCATGCTCAGAATTTCATGCATCTGTCGTGTACAGTGATAGGGTTTGGAGGTTGGAGAAATTCATGAAAATTCATGGAAAATCGGGAAAAAAAAGAAAATCGGACAAAATCGGAAATAGTCGGCCAAATGAGTCACAACGCATGTGTGCCTCCTGCTGTAACGCTTTCGACACTCTCAGTCTAGTTTGAGGGACTGTATACAGCCTAATTCCAGAGTGCTCAAGAGAGCTTGTACGAGCCGTGGTATCACAATACTTTTTTTGTAACCATTCAGTAGCTTCATCCAGATTGTCTCCTCGAGTCTCTGTAGATCTTGGAAGTTGGCGAATGACACCAAAAGGAAAAGCTGGTATGATCCAGGCCTAGAGACACAACACTCCGTTGGGCTGAGCAATCACGTGATAGATTTACTGCGACTTGAACTGGGGGGTTTGAGTCTTCCAGTCTCGATTGTGTACTCTGAAACATTTATTCGGTATAGTCACATTGTATAGACTATGTAGGGGATCAGCACCAATCAGCAAGAGTCCTGTACCATTTAGAACGAAGTGTTTGTGTCCGTAAATCACATTAATCAGTCTTAGCCTCTACGGCGCCTGTAAGTCACATTCAGACAGACACTGCTTACCATTACAACTGGCCCTAGGATACTATTGTACAAAACGCTTGGCTAATCGGTAGAGCGTGAGACTCCTATTCTCTTAGTAAGATACTACTGTAGTCACAGGAAAGAAAGGGGTCGTTTAAGAAGACATACAAGTTAGAATGAGGTCTCTGAGACGAGGTTAAAGAGTTTTCTGATGGTAGAGAGCTCTCCGAGATAAGCCTAAGTGGTCACCATCGCAGGGCAAACCTGGTTCATCGGCTATCAGCCCTGCTACACCGTCGATATGGGCACCAAAAGGAAGCCCTAGTTTGTGCAAATACGATGGAAAACTAAATCAAGATCCTAAGTAGAATATTGGTGGAGCTATGGTGGTTCTTGTCCAAACGTATGGAAACTGATCCAACCCAACCAGAGGTTGAGTGGTCATATCTACATTACACTTGTACATCACGTGGCCACTCCCTGCGTCACGTGATAACCGCATTCATCACGTGACCATTCCCTCCATCACGTGACCACACCCCTCCCACACCCCAAAAGGGTAATTCTCACCAACATGCATAAACCTAATCACTACACGACACGAACCACACTCCTCCACATCTCCACCATGGCCGATCTGTACCGACAAACGACAGATGATATCACGATCGAGTTTGAGGGCAAGTACGAGGACCAGTTCGAGGCGTTTGCCAAGTATCACGTGTCGACGTGTGATCTTCTGACCGCAGATCCAAGACTGGTCGCTGCCTGGGGAGAACAAAAGGTGCTCAAGTGCCACAAACTGGCCTGTGAGTTGGAAGAGCGGATTTCCGAGCAGATCACTATGGAGAGGGTTGATTTTGACCTGGATAGTGAACCCAACAACGAACAACAGTCACTGAACATCGAACCACAGTCTCTTGGATCCATTTCAACCGATTCAATTTCAACTGGAGTCAAAGCTATCGATCTGGCTATGAGTGGAGGGTTTCCAACAGGCACTCTATGCGAGGTAGCAGGCGAATCTGCGGCTGGAAAGTCGCATTTTTTGCTCCAATTATGCGTCAATGTCCAGCGGGCAAAAGGGCAGGGAGGCCTAGGAAAGAGAGCCGTGTTCATCTCGACAGAAAGCGGACTGGAAACCCGCCGGCTGGTGCAAATGATGGATCACGTGACGAAACAGGGCCAAGAGGACGTTTCGCTCGATCACGTGGCCTTCATAGCCTGCAAGGATCTCGACGAGCAGGATCGAGTGCTCCAGTACAGTCTCGCCAACCTGCTGGAAAACGGTCTTTTTGGCCTGGTGGTGATCGATTCGCTAGCCGCCCATTACCGAGCAGAAGAACTCACGTCCAAGGGCGACTTTACGTCACGTGATAAACGTCTTTTGCGCACCCTACATCATCTCAAGGGACTGGCTCGAAAACACCACGTTTGTGTGGTTTTTGCCAACCAGATTTCGGCTCTACCGGGACGAGAACTGGCAATAGGCGCCGAGTTTCTCCCCACCTTACTGGAAAAACAACTGCCGTACTTTTCGGGCTGGAAAACGCCCATTGTGAGGCACTCTGGAGAGCAACATATTGCTCCCGACAGCACTCCCCAAGACTTTCTCTTGACGTCTTCTGAACCTGATACTCTTCCAGGTAGTCCTGTGCTTTCGTCGCAGCATTATCAACCCGCTTCTCAAGCTCCTTCATCGTCTTCGTCCTCACAACAATCGTTTTTTCCTGTTGGATCAAAGGTACCGACTCTAGGACAGGTTCTAGCCAACTCTGTAGACATTCGAACGGTTCTCAAACACTCAGACTCAAATCGAACCTTTGAGGTGGTTTTCTCCAACCCGTACAAGTTTGATACGTCTGTGATTCCCTACGAAATCACCACCGGTGGTTTGATCGATAAGGAGGATGTTGGGGAGGGAGTATGAATGCCCCATTATTTTATTTATTCTAATCAATCGATGCATGTGACAGTTGCTTAGTGGCAGGGGTTTGCTTTTAAAACGTTCTGGCTGAAGTTGGTTGAACTTGGCTGAATTTTTCTGGTTTTTTCAACTTTTTCATTTTTTTCAGATTTTTATTGAAAACTTTCTAAAAAAATTGCCGGTCACGTGACTCTAGGTTCGCCTGGCACATGCCACCGAAACCAGAAATTTACGAATTTCGCGGATTTAGCTCAGTTGGGAGAGCGCCAGACTGAAGTCATTCTTCGGTCAGAGAAATCTGGAGGTCCTGTGTTCGATCCACAGAATTCGCAATTTCTTTTTGCCGTCGAAAGGCGTTAGATTTTTTTTCTTTTTTTTTTGTTGTTTTCTTCCGACTGGCCTGGAGCGTAGAGCTATAGCTACTTGTAGAGAAGTGCTACCGGAAGCATGACAATTGACACTAATAATGGTTTTTCCTGCATCAGACTAGTGACGTCTAGACTACCTGGTAGCTACGCCATGATCTTGCCCTTGCTTCACATGGCAAATAATGGGTAACTGAGACTGTCAAGGAGTTAACGATGGTGCTTTGAAGGGGCTGCTTTCGCGTCTGAACAATAGCACAATACTGTCCAAGCTCATCTTACAGTGTTTGAGGGCTCCGTATCAACGGCCTAGCGTGGTCATCGATTAGAGACTCTTGGCTTGGGTAAGAGCGATTTGAGTCTTTTGCTAGCCTCCAGTTGGTGATATAGCTCGTTTGAGACGGCCTTTTTGTAGTTGAGACAGCCCAATCCTATCACTCAAGGAGTGTCGACTCTAGTAGCCCACAGTACGATTAGTTCACACAGTTGTGCAGCAGTAGAAAATTGTGTTTTAGGATCTCCTTGGAGTCGCACTGCCATCAATGGTTCACAAACTGGTCTCTCCATGATTCTCTCTTTTTCGGGAACCGTTATTTCATATTTATTCCAAAGACGTTTACAGATCCGGTAGACCTGTTTCCAGGGCTGTAATGTCTACTGCTTAATCGTCTTTCAAGTAGTTTCAGGTCCCCCCATCAGCTAGACCAGTTGAGCATGAGACTCTAGGGCTAGAGGTTCATGCTTATGGTGAAGTGACTAGTATCGAGTGTGCGATCGTTGAACTTGACACAAGTCCGTCGTTCCAGTCTCGAGTCTCCAGCATTGCTTGTCTTCCACTACTTCAGTTCATGGGGACAATACACAACCAAGCCTTAGCATAACGGTTTGGAACTACAGATTTACAGTAGATGTGTTTTTGGATCGTATATTGGCACTAAGATGCTGTGCTACAGTAAGAAATCCACAAGTCTCTGACATGAGATTTTAAAAAGCCTCTGACTGCAAATCTGAACTCCATGTAAGACCTTGGAAACACAGCCAGTGGCAGTACCTGTTGAAAACCATATGACCGGATATGATTATTCATGTTAATGTAACGACTTAGGGCCCACCTTACAGGACACACTGTTCCGATAGTAGTGCCACCAGAAAGATGTTAGGCCAGTAAACAACTCATATCTTCTGGACAGTCATCAGTCAGCCACCAACACTCCCTAAATAATCCTACCGGTGCCTTCAAGTGGAAAAATCTGTATAGCCATCATTTTTGGTGGACTGATTAGCTGGGGATGAGTGATCAGGGGATCCCACCATGCTCACATCTAGGTAGCATCAGTAGGAAACACTCACCAAGGCACGCAAAAGACGTGTTAAGAGTTGTTCCTCCTGTAAGAGGAAAAGAAACAAACGGTTTTGTCTGGTACAACATCTGTCTCTGTCTGTGTAACATGGTATCTTTTGAGACTGGTATTTGTGTTGTAAGAGGAAAAGGGTAATGTTTTCAAAGACGAAAATGACACTGCCTCCGTTGATTGAGTTTAAAATGTTGAAACTATTCGCCCTTATGATTCGCATGATTGAGATCAAGCAAACAGAAGAGCTTTTGACACACGTTTCGTCCATTCCGGCAAAAAGAAATGGTCCCTAGCAGGATCGAACTGCTGATCTTCGCGTTGCAAAGAGGCTAATTTCTTATTAGCACGACGCCTTAACCAACTGGGCCAAGGGACCGGGGGCTTGAAAAAACTTTGAATTTTTTCCTCACGATTTGAAAGGTGTTGAAAAAAAAAAATTTCCCTAGAAAAAAAAAAAAAAAAAAAAAAAAAAAAAAAAAAAAAAAAAAAAAAAAAAAAAAAAAAAAAAAAAAAAAAAAAAAAAAAAAAAAAAAAAAAAAAAAAAAAAAAAAAAAAAAAAAAAAAAAAAAAAAAAAAAAAAAAAAAAAAAAAAAAAAAAAAAAAAAAAAAAAAAAAAAAAAAAAAAAAAAAAAAAAAAAAAAAAAAAAAAAAAAAAAAAAAAAAAAAAAAAAAAAAAAAAAAAAAAAAAAAAAAAAAAAAAAAAAAAAAAAAAAAAAAAAAAAAAAAAAAAAAAAAAAAAAAAAAAAAAAAAAAAAAAAAAAAAAAAAAAAAAAAAAAAAAAAAAAAAAAAAAAAAAAAAAAAAAAAAAAAAAAAAAAAAAAAAAAAAAAAAAAAAAAAAAAAAAAAAAAAAAAAAAAAAAAAAAAAAAAAAAAAAAAAAAAAAAAAAAAAAAAAAAAAAAAAAAAAAAAAAAAAAAAAAAAAAAAAAAAAAAAAAAAAAAAAAAAAAAAAAAAAAAAAAAAAAAAAAAAAAAAAAAAAAAAAAAAAAAAAAAAAAAAAAAAAAAAAAAAAAAAAAAAAAAAAAAAAAAAAAAAAAAAAAAAAAAAAAAAAAAAAAAAAAAAAAAAAAAAAAAAAAAAAAAAAAAAAAAAAAAAAAAAAAAAAAAAAAAAAAAAAAAAAAAAAAAAAAAAAAAAAAAAAAAAAAAAAAAAAAAAAAAAAAATAATAATTGTAAAACCGCCAAAAATCCCTTGAAAAATCCCTACACACAAAGTGAATACATACGATCTCATTCTAACTACTTTCGCAATACTTTCTTAATTTCTTCATTTGTTCCCTCCACAACTCATCACTCCACACGCTGCTTATTGGCAATACCAAAGTAAGCACCGGCAACACCAGCAGCAACCACATAGGCCAATTGAATGGCGCCAAAGGTGACGAGCCAGGCCGTCGAAGTTTTGAACAGATAGTAGACGTAGACAATGTACGACACGTTGCTGAGGGTGTCTGCTGTGAACCTACCAAGCAACTGTTCCTGCCAACTAACAGGTGTAGCGTCCGAGTAGAACTTGTCCTTGGAAATGACGTACATGTTATCTCTGAGGGACTGTCCGAATCGGTCGAGTTCACTGACGAGCGCGATCCAGAACAAAACCCATCCGAGAGGAGTCCCCCTGAGTTGCTCTAGGGCGTACGCCTGACGGAAGAACCCGATGGTTGCTACTGCCTTGGCGATCGCTGTGAGCGTCAGAATGACTCCCTGGGTCTTTCGGTACGCTTCTGTGGGCTGGGTTTTTGTTTCGTAGAAAGCCTCGGGTTTCACGGGGTCGAACTGGTGCGAGTCCATGGTGTTTTGTGTGACAAGAGAAGAAATAAATTAGCAAGGTTAGGCAGAGGTACATGACGATATGCAGGGCAACGTAATCGCGACGATACGATCTGAGAAGGCCATTGAAACGGTTTGATTTATGGCTTATGTAATCGCGTTATTGAGGCGGAAACTCATGTGGATATTGCCTATGTAATTGCAGAAAGTCGATGGAGTGGGTACTGTTAGGTGTTGATACTTGTACAGAGTCTTACAACACTGTATGCACTTTCCAACATGAAATGGATAACGTAAAATGAATGTTACAGGTCTCTCAATATCTATAAAATCAACATATAGTGTGATTATTGAAAGAAAAGAAGATCACATTTGTTCTGAGAGTATTATCAACTTGTACAAGATTATTCACCCATCATAGGCAGCAACTGCGTATGATCCAGTATCACACTAGACTGACCAAGTCTCCATAAGACTCCATCTTCTCGTTAGTACAGAGTGTTGTATTCAAGTATACTGGAGCTTTACTGTATCAGTACGCTCAATAATGCTACAGTAGAGAGTGTGAGAAGTTTCCAGGGTCTATCGATATGGCATGAAAGCTTTACCATGAACTTTTCAAAAGCATCGGAGCATCGCCATATAAGTTTCACAGAGCAACTAAATGGCAGCTCAACGACGCAATATACAAGCTAGCGCAATGAAAAACACATTGGAAGGATCTACGAAGCCCCATCTATCTGATGGTACCAACTGATAAACAAGATTAAGCAAAAGATTCGTAGATCTTGATCAGAATACTGCCACTGGAAGTGTTACCATGAACAGTACAGTGAGTCGAACAGAGGGACGTTTAATTCATCATACCTATACCATTCGAATCAGCAGATCACAGTCAATCGAATTGTAGCTAAACAACCCCATAACTGGTTGCCACCCCCACTTCTCTCTCTTCTCATTAAATAAAATTAAATTAAACGCCTAATATACAAATCTATAACCGGGACTCGACTAGTACTCCACGGGGGTGCTCCAGATGGGAATGTGGCCGAGCTCGGCAAACTCAATGGTCTCCTTCTTCTTGCCCTTTTTGTTCACCTCCTCAATCTTGTACCACGCTCCCTTGTCGGTAGCCCCCACGCCGGCAGACTCCGTCTCCTCCACCTCCACGGTAGAAAGTCCGTAGGGGTCCTGGGCCATCCAGATGAGAGGGCCAGGGGCCGAGGTGGCGGGGTGCAGGAAGGCAGACTTCTCCTCCTCAGCACTCAGAGGAGCAGCAGGCTCGTGGAAGTAGGGAGTGAGGAACGTCTTCTGCAGGTGTCGGGGCGCCAGCTGCTCGTAGGGACTGAGAAACTGCATCACGGTCGACTGGTGCGTGGGAGGTCGGTAGTGAGGATCGTCACCGGAGTCGTACGACGTGTACGTGTTGGTGGTCGTGGCGAGCTTCTCCGTGTCTGTCTCGACAGCAGCATCCTTCTCAATAGGGTGTTCCTGAGCAGGAAGGTGGGAGAGCTCCACGTTAGGAGGGGGAGCACCTCGACGCTGGTCCTCGGGAAGGTAGGCGTGAGCGTCAGAAAAGACGTCGCCAGAAAGCCGGGGAGGAGCATCCAGAAGACGCTGCTTCTCGGGCGTGCTGACGGCACACTCTCGCATCAGGTTGACGGGCACGGCGTCCAGCAGAGGGTTGAAGGCCTTGAGCATGGTCTTGTGGAAAAAACAGGTGAAGACCAGGAAAATGACCTGCAGCACCAGAGGGCCCCACGACTTGGCCATGATGAACAGCGCCAGCAGGAAAATCTGGCCAAAGTAGACACCAAGCATGGTCTGTCGCAGAGCTCGCGAGTAGTAGATTCCTCGGCCGTCAGCGGGGACCTCGCAGTAGACCAGGTTGTTGAGGAAGACGAGGTAAATGAGGGCGAAACCAACGGCGGAAAAGACGAGAATGATGGGCGAAACACAGGCGTAGGCGATGGACACGACAATCAGGAACGTGTACATGGGGAAAACGGTGCCCCAGGACGTGGAGCCCAGAATGTTGTATCGGGTCCACATCTTTCGGGGGGTGTTGTCCAGCAGGGTTCCGAGCAGCTTGAACAGAATCAGCGCGACAATCTGCAGCAGAGCACCGCCGGGGAAAGACAGGGCCTGCAGCATGATGTAGGAAACAAAGAAGTTGGACGACTTGGGCAGGTTACCAGCCAACATGGACATGACCGAATCGGGCTTATCCTTGATGGCCTTGACGGTAGCAGCAGCGGAAGAGGCAAAGGTGGTGATGAGGAACACGTTAACAAACTGGAAGGCAAAGTACGCGTTCTGGGTGTAGTACTCGACGCGGGTGGTGGTGGGGCAACCGGCCTGCTTGGCGCACTGTCGGATGATGATGGGCAGCAGCATCATGAGCACGGCCATGAGAATGGTAGGCAGCAGACCCGACACCAGACCCTGCAGCTGTGAGGGCAGGTTGTTGAGGAAGTCCAGGAAGGGGACCAGGCCAGTCAGCGACTTGATGTTGGAGAACGAACCAACAACGGCAACAGGAATAGCCCAGAGGATGATCAGAGCGGTCAGGAAGGCCTTGACAACCATGGCCTTGGTGACTCGTTCCCACCACTTGACTCGCAGGTTGGACCAGATGACCTCGTCGGGTGAAATGCCGGTGTATCGGGGAGCAGCGTGCAGAGCCTTGTGGTGGGCCAGCAGCTGGTAGGCGATCTGGGCGTCCTCCTGGGTGTTGAAGAGCACAAACGCCGAGTTGAGCTTGTCGTTCTGGTCGAGGTGGGCCTGCATGTCTTCAATCTCGCGGTTCAGCTTGCCCACCTCCTTTCGCGAGTAGTTGATGGTGTCGACCTTTTCGCCAATGAGGAACTTGAGTTTGTGGGTGGGTCGCTTTTTGTCGAGCACGAAAGTGGACATGTTACCGTCCTGGAACGTTAGGTCCTTGGGCTGCTTGCCCTTGTTTTCGGCCTTGAGTTTGTTTTTGATGGCCATTTTGAGCATTTTGTTTTCGGCTCCCTCCAGCTTTCCGGCCAGCTTTTCTCGCTCGGCCACCTTCTTTTCAATCTTCTTGAAGTTGCGCGACACGTAGACCGTGTGCACGCCTCGGAAGAGCTTTCGCAGCTCCGTCTCGTCCTGGTAGTCCTCGGGCAGCGACGTGATGAGCACGACTCGCGAAGACAGACGCGTGGAGTACGCGGGGGACGTGAGCACGGCTTGTCGAATCGAGATGAAGTAGACAAACTCCCGGTAGATCATAAACAGACAGAAGCCAAAGAAAATCCAGCCCAGAAGAACGTGGGCGTAGAACCGGTTGGACTGTTCGGGCGACAGAATGTTGGTAAAACCCAGCAGATTGAGTCCGCCAGCTGTGCCCTTGCCTGTGGCGTTGACGGGCAGCAAGATGGGGTACAGAAGCACGATTCCCACAACGGTGATGATGAAAGAGAGCCGGATGTATCGCAGGAAAAAGTAGCCGTCGAGCCCGGCCTCCTCCAGAATGCGCGAGTCCTTCTTGTGCCACAGCTGCAGCAGCCACGACACGGGCGACACGGCCTGGGGCTCGGTTCGCTCTCGCTGGGGCACGGTGGGCAGAAAAGATCGCGGTTGGTAGATTCGCTTGAACTTGGGTCGCAGAATGAGAAAGGCGAGGAAAAAGATGCCGAGGGTCACTCCGTTGGAAATGAGCGTCGTGACCATGTTGGACACCGAGGTGTCCTGGGTGTTGGCGTCTCCGTTTTCGGCTGCCATTTCGGGGTGTTGGGGTCGATGTTGTGTGTGTCGGGGTACAAGTTACACAAATCCAAAATTCGAATATATATAAAGGTACAGGGACCCACGTATTAATATGTACTTGTACAAACTGTAGGGGTGTGCAACCCACGACGGCCAGAGTGACAGGAACGGGTGCGGTCGCAAAGACAAAGGGGCTTTGGGTTCAGGGGAACAATAGGTAAGTTTGACTTTTGGGGGGGAGAGAATCTCTGCAATGCACGCTTTAAGCTCCAGCTGTTGCTTGTCTGTCGAGCTAAGGAATGTGGTCTAGGAATGTGCAGCAGGTTTGGCAGCTGTGGGCAGTATGGGTGTGTGTAAAGGGTGGTGGGACGGCAACAATCGATTCCTGAGTCGAATTGAACTCGATAGACACGTCCAAAACACCCATATCTTTCACCCACCTGTCTGCTTATCTGCCCGTTACACGTTTTGCTTTTTACCTTTGCTCTCCGCTCTAAATCTACAGTGTGGAGCCGCGGTCACTAGCTACCACCACCAAGAGCTGTCACCCGGCCCAGCTCGCGCTGTAATATTCCGATAGCCTCCCTGGTAGCTCCGCTGGATCCGTCTACTCGAGGGGACTCGTGTGGATTCCTATTTGGCCCGGTGCTGCCGTTTGAGACGGAGCCTAGCTGGACTTACGGTATTTGGCAGGCACAGCGATCATCGATGTTCGTATGTACACCAAAGAGGTCTGTCCAGAGGCACGCAAGAGGTGGACTGGTGTCAGGAACTCGATTGCTCCCGCCAGGACAGCTCTCGGTTTGCTTCCTTAGTTGCATACGATAAGACTAGTCTTTGTTAGCCCGTCCAAAAGCAGTCTAGGAGGTGGAGGGAGAGTGGAGGAGGAGCTAATAGTAGTGATAATACGTGCTATTTTAATTACTATTACGACTTGCTGGTTTGGTACAGTGTACGGTAATTACGTGACAATAATTAGTCACTCTGGAACGCGAAAGAGAGCGGTACAATGGCGGTACAATGACGGCTGTACAATGACAGAGTTGCATCGTCGTTGAAAATCGTTTGGTGATGCGCGCCATCGAAAAGACGGGCCGAATAACGTACCACTTGGACTCGTAGCAACGTGGAAATATGTTATGTTAACGACACATTTCTGACCCTCAGAATCAGCTCTACACGATGAAAAGCATTTCAACCGCGTACCTCTTCTCCTTCACCCCCTTTACCACACCTTCCCTGACTCCCCCCACCATGCATCTCCAATCAAGCAAACGTACAGCTTGCACATCTCTTGCCCTTTTCGACCCGCAAACCGCACGGCTGGAAAATGCCAATCTTTTGTCTTCCATTGTGGCAAACGTCAAAACGTGTTTTAGTTGGAAGATGGAGTAGTGGTAAACGGACAGAACAGTATGTCACGTGGTGGCCGTGTGGCCGTTTAATTTGCTACTTGTAGACGTGTCGTGACCCCCTACTCTACCTGTGGCAAGACCTTTTTTCCTTATTTTTTTCCTGATTTCCCTTATTCTTCCACCCCATTTCCCTCCTGCATTTTCACTTCAGTTTTTCGTTCCTATTTCCGTTTCATTTTTCCATTGTACCGTAGGCGGGGCATGCATCTTTTGAGACAGCTGCAAAAAGGAATCACGAAAAGTAATGACCAGCAACTGAGCGAGGGGGGGTGGTATGGGGGTGGTAGCAAGGTTGTTCGATTGAGAAAACTCGGGGGAACAGATTGAGGCGGTTTGCGGCGCGTTGGTGGTCTTGTAACACCCCTTTTAACATGCCCCTACTCCACCACATTCTTGACACCCAACCACACACCCAAAAAAGAACCTTCACATGGTCATGCACCAGTGTCACGGGGCTGTACCGTACCAGGGGCAGATGACAGCTCTGGGTTGCTGTGATCGGACGTGCAAAGACACAGACACGGGCGACAGTTGCGACACAGACGCACTGGACCTCGAACGCAATTCGAACACAATCCGAACACAAACCCACTGGAACGTGTTTGTCGCGTTTTCCCATCGTCGTCTCTCTCTTTCATGCACTATGACGGTTTTTCAAACTGAAACGGATGGACGAAAACGAACAAAAAAAAAAAAGAACGAACCGAAACGAACCTCAACGTTCGGGGGCTGTGTCAGCAGCATGTGGCTGTGAGATGTGGAGATGTGGAGACCATGGAAACGGTGTGGAGACTTGGTTGCTGTCACGTGACGTTGAGTGGGATATCGAGATGGTGTGAATGTGTAGTACGAATGTGTGGTATTCATGGTATTCATTATCTATATACGTGTGCTATGACCATGGAAGAGCGTGTATCAGTAACACGTGAACAAACTGTGGTACAACTGCACTTGTACATACCAAGAGTCACAGCCGTGTGCTATCATTACAGTACCAACTGCATCGCACTAAGACTGGGCAAGCATAGAAGTCTGCGTGGAAGCACCCTGAGACAGACAGACAGACAGACAGTTAGACAGCGAGACAGCTTGGCAGAGGGTGGCTTTGATGGGTGACACTGACCTTGTATTTAGCAGGCTGTTTGAAATAAAGCAAGAGTTCACCACTAGCTCTGTTTTGGCTGCTCTCACCCTTGCCCTGGTAGCCCTGGTAGAGTACATCAGCTAAGCTAGACTGTTGTGGCCAGGCTAGACTGTTGTGGCCTCTTTAGGCTGATCTAGTCATAACCAGTGAGACCAGGGTCACCCTTGTCGAGCTAGTCATAACCTCGCGTAGTCATACCTCGAGTCAGTCATAATCTCGAACCAGTCATAACCTCTGTCGAGATCTAGTCAGGTTGAACTTCCCCTCCAAACAGTCGCAATCTGTGTCACGTGTCTGGTCTCCATATCGCCACGCACGTGACTAAGCCTCCTTAACATCCACATGACTAATCCGTCTCGTTGGCCTGACTAAACCTCCTTCACCTCCTTAACGTCCACGCCATCGGAAGAATCCTCAATTTTCTCCAACAACTCATCAGCAAGCGGTCCCTCGCCTCCGTCCTCGGCCTTGTTCACCACCGGCCGGATCTGACCCAAAATCCACGCCTCCTTGAGCGAACGGGTCACAAACAACAGATCCTCCAGCGACCGGACCATGGCCGAAGTCGACTCCTCCACCAGATAGGTTTCCATCGCCAGCGCGGACTTGTCTTTAGACGAGACCTTGGCCGAGTTGACGATGTCCGTGAACTTGGAGTTCAGCTGCTCCGTCGCATTGTCCACCCGTTGCAGAAGCGTGATTGATCGGTTGCTCATTGTGTGGTGTGGTGCTGTGGTGTGAATATTTCGTAGGTGGAGTTAGTGCATGTGCATGCAGTGTATTTGGGGAGGGTGTAGAGATGAACGATGGACTCCAAACGGGGGTGAAGACATGCTACGAAAATTTGGAGTACACTGTGAAATTCCCCGTGCTCAGTTTATTCACTCTACGAATTTTTAGCTTGATTGAGCTGTTTTTGAGTCGGTCAGGACACTTGGTATCTGCTCAAAAATTCATTCACTCAAACATCACTGTAAAACACGCTGAAGAGTAGCTATAGAGAAACCAAACCGCTAGCTGAATTCCCTGTACCTGTTTTACCAGGTTCTTATCGTTTCGGACCGTCTAGATCACTCTCCCACGTTCTACACATCCATCTTTCTTTTTAGAAGAGCGCACTTTTCGAAAAACACACATATCTCATCCAGTTGATATGGCATCAGAACATAACTTTTACCAGTAGATTCCCCGTCTTCTCTTGATTCGTTTGAATTCAATTTTATGTCGATGTCGCCACTATTGACGCCGTAATCACCATAATCATCCCAAACACCTCGTTTTTTTCCAAAAAAACAACCACACTACCTT
This sequence comes from Yarrowia deformans, assembly GCA_900519085.1. Taxonomy (NCBI): domain Eukaryota; kingdom Fungi; phylum Ascomycota; class Dipodascomycetes; order Dipodascales; genus Yarrowia; species Yarrowia deformans. The sequence goes on along the minus strand of ULGY01000002.1, from coordinate 1,475,105 downwards.
ACCACCACGTCTCCAACCCCCTCAGACCATTTGTATCGCCATCGGCCCACCCCACTTCTCTACCAAACCACCTGATCAAGCCTGGCTATAATTTAGTGTGCACCAACGTTGGTCACGTGACTGAAATATGGACGCCCACCCAAACTGCAAACTCGAGCCCTCCAATTCTAACAACGGTTTAGCTTTCCTCATTTCTCTTCCAGCTGACTAATCAACCTTTTTCAAAACGCGTGCGCATGTGCAGTAATCTGGTACAGGTACTACGGCACAAGAACACCACACTCTCTCACCACAACCATGACGTCGATCGAAGAGGCGATAGAGCTGCTGCACGAGTGCAAACACGTGCCCGAGCCCCTGGTGCGGCAGATCTGTGCCAAGGCGCAGGAGATTCTCGTGGAGGAATCAAACGTGCAGCTGGTGGACACGCCCGTGGTGATTTGTGGAGACATCCACGGGCAGTTCCACGATCTGCTGACGCTGTTTGCCATCGGTGGCGGCGAGCCTCCGAATGCGGCGTATCTGTTTCTGGGCGACTTTGTGGACCGTGGCTTTTACTCGCTCGAGTGTTTTCTTCTGCTCATCTGTCTCAAGGTACGGTACCCCGATAAGATCACACTCATTCGAGGCAACCACGAGAGTCGGCAAATCACCACCGTCTACGGCTTCTACGACGAGTGTTTACGCAAGTACGGGTCTGCCTCGGTCTGGAGACTCTGCTGTGGCGTTTTTGACTACCTGTCTCTCTCTGCACTGGTAGGAGGGCCTGGAGGAGTGTTTTGTGTACATGGAGGGCTGAGTCCGACGGTCAAACAGCTGGATCACGTGCGGCTGATCGACCGCAAACAGGAGGTGCCGCATGACGGACCCATGTGCGATCTGCTGTGGAGTGATCCCGACGACAGTGTGGACGACGCCGATGAGGAGGCTCTGGAGCTCGCCACCTCCTGGGGAGTATCGCCACGAGGAGCGGGGTACCTGTTTGGCCCTAACCCCGTGCACGAGTTCAACCAGATCAACAACACCACGTTGATTGCCCGCGCACATCAGCTGGTCATGGAGGGCTACAAGGAGATGTTTGACCAGTCGCTGGTGACGGTATGGAGTGCTCCGAACTACTGCTACCGGTGCGGCAACGTGGCGGCGGTGCTGGAAATCACGGACTCCATGGAGCGCCAGTACAAGGTGTTTCATGCCAAGGATGCAGACGTGGGGGGTAATGAGGGCATGCCTATGAAGAAGCCTGTGGCGGAATACTTTTTATAGGCAGCGATGGCCGACGGGCAGAGCGGACCCGTTACTTCTGTTACGACAAGCCACGGAAACGACTGGCCACGGAAACGACTGGCCAAAGGTCAGGAGTGGACCCGATCAATTCAACCGGAGTATGTCAACGTCTGGACAAAAGGCTCTACAAGGATTATGACCACATCTGAGCCGACTGTGACACATCTGAGCCGACTGTGACACATTTGATCAGTCTCAACACGTCTAATGGCTTCTCAAGCTTCCCACCAACTGATCATCTCAATGCAACAACCAACAACCATACCAAAACCAGTCCACAACCCCCACAACCCAGCATTCAACTAACATGTCGATAGACACCACATAATCATGTATTATAATGACGAATGAACGAAGACGTGGTGCTGTACTTGTGTGAGAGATGCCAAAACGTATGGATTAGTTGTCTTGGTACAGCCCCCCACCCCCCCAATAGAGCACCACAGCGAAGAGCTTGGTTGACAACTCCAGAGGATGAAAGACTATCCTATCGGTCACGTGCTATATGATCTACTTTGCCGTGTGTTTGGATGAGATTGTAGTTACGAAAACGTTATGGTTGGCTGTTTACTTGTGATATTGTTGGACCAACATGATCATCAGGTTTCGTCAAGACTGGAGTGATAATCTAGACCACTCTAAGCGAAGCTGGATGTACCGGTACTTTTATGGGGGCTTCCTCGAAGGGGTTGAATCTTTCTGTAGCTGTTTAAAGACCTGTCAACAGCTCTTTCTGTACCCTGAAAGATCTTTTAATGACGATATCAGCAATTTTGGATACCTCAGCGTTCTTTAGAAGATTGGAAAGCTCTTGTCATTGGGTTCAAGATGAATATCATTCAGAAAAGCTCAAAACAGTGACCCTATGCCAAAACTACCAGTACGAGTACATGGAATGTGGTCTGTTTCGTATTGACATTCTGAATACAAAGACCATTTTCTATTCCACTGACTTGTGTTTGTTACAATAAAATAGATAATACATACGTGCTATGGAGATCCCTTGCTTGTTGAGGTTGACGTGCTCTCTTTACTTCTAATCACACTCCGGACCTACGGGTCCTCCGTTAATAGTCGTTGGACTAACCCGAAATCTTGGGCATTTCGTTCTGGTCCGTGAGTTTGGACAGGTGGTCGTTGTAGTCCTGCACCCGTTCCTTGAACGGTTTTTGTTTGGTCATGTTTTCCATGAGCTGGGTTAGTAATGGTACGGTAACGAGGGCCGTAGGTCCGAGTGGACCCGATGAGTGAGCTGTAGTCTGAACAATCAGGAGTAGAGAGTTGTCTGAGGCTGTAGTCTGAATGATGCGATCAGAGGCTGTAATCTGAACACACCGATGAACTGCGCCTTACTCTGAATCATGCAATCAGAGGAGGTCTGGAAAGTGTTCAGAGAAACTGTTAGACTATCGTGGAGTTCAATCGACAACCGCAGAAACACAGGTGTCTAAACAGACTGCCCAAATACCATACTTCGAAGATACGACTAGTCACCATCAAAACAACCAACTGTCTTACAAATCAGACAGCGAAATCATTTCCTCTGGCCAAGATCACGCCACACAACAGCCTAGATGTAAGAACCAGTTGAACCAGACCATACTTTCTCAGAACCGTCTGCTGTGCGATCCGTTCAACGATCCGTCCAAAACCTGACTCTCTGAGAACTGTCTAGATCACTACCAAACTCGATCCTGATGTCCGCTCGAGACCTACGGCCTCTCACTTCCGATACTCACCCTCTCCTTCTTGGCCTCCTCAAACTTCTTCTGGGCATCGGTCAAATACGGCTCTTTTGGCGTTCGAGTCGTCTCTACAGGCGAGGTACTGGCCGCGACCTTGGCCTTGTCCAGTCTCTTGGGAGACGAGCCCGGAATAGCAATGGCGCCCTTGACGTCGGCCGAAGGAGGCGTTTCCGAAATGGACTCTCGAGCATGCTCCATGTCATGGGGCGACTTGGCGATATCTTTGGCGGAAGGAAGCGACATTGGTGGTGATGTTGATGAGGGCTTGGTGGTCTTTTTCTTTTTCGACTTTGCTACTTTTCCCGAAGACGAGCCCTTTAGTTTTAGTCGTCCTCCCGGCTTCGTGTCGTAGAGACCCATTATAAAGGCTGTGGATCTGGATCACGTGAATTCAGGTGACGTCACGATAGCAATGAAGTGTGCCTGCGCCTTGTCTGGGGCTCTGTGGGTTGGGGTTGCGGGGAAGTTGGAAAAAGGATAGGGCTCGGGTAGGGCTAGGGCGCGGGCAGCCTGTGCTTACTACATTTCAGGGTTAGGGCTGGCACCCGGGCTGTCGGATCGGAAAAACTCGGACTCGAACATGTGGGTCCCAATTTCGTTTTTGATAAGGGTTGGGAGTTGGTGAGAGATGGAAAAGGCGTAGAAAAGTGGGGGTTGGGGGAGTGGTAATATTTTTTAAAAAAGCTGACAATTCGTAAAACGGGTTGGCATTAGTGGTCGTTCTTTTGCCGCTTTTTTTTTGGCAATTATTCTGGTACCTCTACACACCTTTCACACACCTTTCACACACACACACACCTTACACCGTCTCGATCTAATTAGTGCAATCTAATTTCGCCGCAATTTCTAGAATGGCAGCAATAGCGGCAGCAAGAAACCAAACCACTACAACAACAACGAATCGGCGCCTTAGTAAGCACCATTCGTCTGGTTCTCCAAATTCGGAAACGCTCCCCGACCCCCCCTACAGTGACTCATTAGGTCTGTTGATCGCCAGCCTCGTAGACGTGCCACCCGTCCACTTCTCTACTGCATCTGCTTGTGCTGCTGTGTCCCGTTCTAGAAGTGGGAGTTCCCATTGTGGCAGTATAAGCTTATATGATTGGCGGTGGTGTGAGCTGCGGTGTTGTGGTTTTGAGGGTATGGGACTGCCGATAAGGGCTGGGGGGTTTTCCTGGGGGGGTGGGGGGTTAGGGGGTGCTTACTAAGCCTCTCCTCATTGCTGTTCCTAGTCCGGAAACATCGCCCGAAATCGTCCTCCAACAAATCGGCTCATCCCACACACCGTTCTTCGCTTCCCCACCTGATCTTTATACGGATGCACGCACATGTGCAGTGCACATTAACCCAATACGTGCACCACGCAGAGACCACAAGTCCTGACATGACATACATTTGGAGCCAAACCCAGCCAGTCACACCAACGCAAGACGGCCTTCAACTCAGCCCTAGCAACTCGAAAACCCAGTCGTTCGACCAAGACGACGCCCCCGACATCCTTTTCAACACCCTCAAGTCGCACAAACCCGTGCTACCCTCACAACACCATGAAGGTAAGTGGGTTGGAGACGTTACAGAGATTGTGTCCGATAAGCCGTGAGGACCGTGAGATGGTGGATTGGGCGGGTTGGGCGGATGAAGGTGAGCCGCTCAATCGGTCGATTGGCCCGTTTCTGCGTTTTCGCCGAGTTCCGAGCCCGTCAGAGACAAGGAGTGCTGTGTTTATCCCTCAGTCTGACACGCGTTGAAAATGACTCAGCGCGTGTTGCGGGCGGGGGAGGCCGGCGGGACGGTGTTTGAGCGAGATTCGGGCGAGATCCGGGCGAGATTCGGGCGAGATTCGGGCGAGATTCAGGTCGATTTGAGTGGAATCGGCCGTTTATCGGATCTACCCCGGATTCCGTCTGTGCGAGGAACTAGCTAGTTACAGACTCAGACTCAGACTCAGACTCAGAGACACATTCCGGTGTCACAAACGCTTCAAAACGGTTGTCCACGCTCATCCTGCCTTGTCTGCCCTTTCTGCCCCCCCCCCCTTTTACCCACACTAACCCAGTTCATACAAGTAGTCGCTCTGGACGAACTGGCGTCGGCGCTGAAATTCGACACGCCCGAATGCCACGTCTCCGGCAACATCGATCTCTACAGCACCAAGCCCGTGTCGTCGGACCGCAAACTGTACAAGGTGCTGGACAAACAACTGTCGTACCACCAGGACGCCATCGACTCGTTTGCCTCGATTTCCACGCTCGGCACCTCCTTCTCGCCCCCACAAGTGCTCACCTTCGACAACTATTACCAGTACGGCAAATCGCTCGACAGCAGCGTCAGCAAAATGAGCAATAGAAGCCCCAAGGGCGTCACCAAAGTCCCGAAACAGCGAACCTACTCTTCGTCGAGAGCAGCAGGCGGAGTTTCTGTGGGCTCTCTTTCTCCCCTCGTCTCCTCCCCCTTTGGAGACATGAGCGAAATCGCCAGCAAAAAGGTGTTTGCGTATCTGATTGCGATTCTCAACGCGTCGGACCCAAATCATGACTTTTCGGTGCTGCAACCCGAAGACTTTGAGCGCGAGTCGAGCCCCTCGGCGGTGATTTCGTCGTTCAACAACGTGCTTTTTGGTCTGGGAATGCCCATTCCACCTCGAATGTGGGACGTTCTCGACAAAAACATCGAGATGCACAACTGCACGATTTTCTCGTTCACGCCTGATGCCACGATTCTTGCAGACGAGCCCGGCGCTCTCTGGGGGCTCAGCTGGTTCTTTTTCAACAAAAAGATGAAGCGCGTCGCATGTCTGTCGCTCAACGCAAGGAGGCACTCGCTGTCGCCCACGTTGGGCCCCAAGGTCGTGCGGTCCGACGTCATTAATGGAGATGACGAGGAGGACTACGACCTGACGTATTCGTCGGATACAGACATGTACGACGAGGTTGTCGGAGAGCTTGATTTGGAGTAGCGAATCGAACCAATTCTTTTATTTAACACAGCGCACAGGCGTGCAACCAACCACACAGTAACATTGAGACAATGTTTGAGACAATGACGTTCAATACCTAACATGAGTTCAGTAAATGCAAGAAACGAGTTTGGCAGTTTGACGAGTTTGCGAGTTTGACGAATTCGGCGAGTTTGACGAGTTTGGCCAGATGGCCAAAATGGCTTAATAGCTACAAGTAGATGCCTGGATGGCTCCAAATACGACGTAGATGGCTTTATGGCTAGGTGGCTAGGTGGCATGTAGGCGTAACTATCAGTGTCTGGATCAAGCATCAGTCCGGCATCTCAAAGATGACGTAAATTTCAGCAGAGTACATGTGAGACATTTTTGGTAGACTGGAGAGAAGAGCGACATTATTCATCAAAAGTGTCTTTCATTTCTCAAAACGTCATAGTGAAAGTTGAGACGGTTTCGTTTGGGGCTAAGGTACCTCTCTCAGGTAACTCGCACTGCCTTGGTTGTGTAAGGAGACTGCCTTAGATCTAGTTCTTTGATACACTCTCCTAACTCTCTGTTAGTAAGCCAGCTTGATGGCTACTACAATTGAGACGTACTTCGGTAGACTGTTTTCTCACAGTTTTCATACTGCATCTATAGCTCGACGATGATTGGCATTTCGCTCCATATTAGCTCTTTGGCTACCGATGCAACATGGTCCCTGAGTCTATCGTTTATAGACCTCGCGTGCCTGATTGATTGATTGATTACAGTCTTGTGGTGGGGGAGTGTGTCTACAGAAGAATGGTAGATGTTGATGGTACCTGTAGATGTTGATTGCTAACCTTGTGATACTGATCACCTCATACTACTGCTATGGACTTGCTTTTGCGAGGACTGTGTACCTGAAGTAAACAGATGGACATCTTGATAATGCAAGATTTCGAGACACGGCTCTGGTACTGTACGTACAGTACGGACTACAGTATTTGTTCGCTCTGGTATTTGTTCGCTCCAAGATAGACGGCTCAAAAGACACAGCTTAACAATAGACGGCTCCAAATTGGCTCCAGAAGCCACCAATAACGCTGTTCTTTTCGTACTGCTGAAGCCACGCGATTGCACACCCGACAATTGCGTTTCCACCCGTTCTCTCGTGGCTTATCTTGACTGTACGACTTTCCCGAGCTGCACACCTTGCAGTTTCTTTGTCCACCAACTTTATGCCAAGCCTGCCAAGCGATGCGCTGTAGGTACGATGCCTTGGCGGTGGTGGGGGGATAGGACATAATCGTCACTGTGCTATTTATAGGTATCTTGGATCAATCCCTGAGTCACCCTGAATCGCCCTGAATCACCTTTACCGCCCTTTACCGCCTTTTACCGCCCTTCATTGTCCTTCATACGTTCACCACCTATATCGCCGTCCATCGCTGTAAAGTTCAATTAAAAGCTTCTCCACCTGGAGATCTTCGTGCCGTTCGTCTCGGTGATAAGTCGATGCATGGAGAGTAGTATTTAATGTGACCAAAAGTCGCTGTTCATAGACCACCTCGTTGCCTACTGTCGTCACATGAAATTCTCCACACTCACACTCACAACCCTTTTGACCGCTGTTTCAGCAGGCAAAGTCATCCAACTGGACTTTGTGCGAACCACCTCCTCCAGTCCCATTCGCCAGAAGAAAATCACGCTCCCCAAGGGTCTCACAAAGGACCTGACCATCCCTGTGGAAAACGATCTGGTGCTGTACTCTGCGAAAGTACAGGTCGGTACCCCTGAACAGGAGTTTCTGGTCCAGGTAGACACCGGCTCCTCCGATCTGTGGCTCTACGACTCTTCGGATATGTGTATTGGCGGAGGTTGCAAACAGTATGGACTCTTCTCCACCAACGCCTCGTCCACCTACCATGAGCTCCTTCCTAAACAGTTTGCTATTGGCTATGGAGACGGCTCCTATGCCAAGGGAGACTGGGTCGAAGACACCGTGACGATCCAGGGCGTCAAGATCCCCAAGCAGCAGTTTGGTCTGGCCAAAAACACCACGGCTACGCCTGCTATTCTGGGAATCGGTCTGACGGGACTGGAGGCTGCCGAAAAGGAGTACGTCAATGTTCCCAAAAGTCTCTATCTCAATGGCGATATCGGCTCGTACACTTACTCATTGTATCTGGACGATCTGGAGGCCACCCAGGGCAGTATTCTGTTTGGAGGAATCGATAAGAGCCACTTTTCAGGTCCCCTCAAAACCGTGCCTCTCATTTCAGCCCACGCCTTTTGGATCACGCTTTCCAACCTGGATATCAAGAGCGAGACCAAAAACAAGACCGTTAACGCGCTGGACGTGCCCGGTCAGGTACTTCTCGACAGTGGAACCACCCTTACTTATCTTCCTACGGTGACTTATGAGACTATTCTCGAAGAATGGGGCATTGATAACGATCCTGACTACGGAGCCATCATCCCCGAATATAAGCTGCAAAAGCTGCAGGACGAGTATCTCGAATACAACCTGCAGGGCATCAAAATCAAGGTCTCTGCTGCACAGCTCTTTGCTCCTGCCTACACTGGAGACGAGCTCAACACTGTGGCTTCTTATCCCAATGGACAGAAGGCTTACGGGTTGCTTATTGCTCCTAACGGTAACTCCACCGAGGGTCTGATTCTCGGAGACTCTTTCCTTCGATCCGCCTACGTTGTCTACGATCTGCCCAATCTACAAATCTCTCTTGCTCAGGCTGATTACTCAGGAGGAGCGGCCCAGATTGAGCCCATTGATCCCGGTCTCAATGCTGTGCCGGGAGCCTCTCCTGTTCGAGATTGGGGAGCCGTCTACAGCAACGTTCCTATCAGCACAACGGTTAGCTACGACCCCACCACTTATACTCTTCTTCCCAGGCCCTACAATGGTTCTTCCTCTGATTAACAATTTATTTAATGGCATCTTTCTAATTGTACAAGTACGAGTAGCTGTGTTGTACATGTTAAGATATGCTGCTTTATGTGCATCCTGGAAATAAATACACCTTGATCTTCCTTCACAGTAGCCACCAACAATTGAATAATCCAGCAATGATTCCCTCATCTCAATTCTTAGTATGGTCAAGTGCATCTCACCATTGTACCAGACTATAACGGCCAAACACATTGGTCGCGCTCTAGATGTTGCAACTACGTGACTCGCTACAAAATCTGGCTGAAAAGACGATTCGTTCGATTCACTGGTTATGGTAGGACTGATATAATAGGCGGGGCTGTTCTTGAACATGATCGTGGTGGTGGTGGATATTGGGATGGCTTTCATGCTCGTTTCAGTGGCTTGAATTTCACCCAAATTTGAACCACTTGACCAACAAACGGTTCCAGACCCGTCTATGAACTCCCTGCTTACTACTTGTACATTTATTCCTCTTCTTTAGAACCATTTGGTTTGTCGTATGGTTGACTGTCGAGGGTTGCTGAGATGAATGAGGTACCAGCTGAAATATCAACCTAGAAATGGACTAGGCAAAAAAACCTATGGACACTCCTTGTCCTGGAACGTTCAGCAAAGCATCTCGTCTGGAAACACTGTCTCAACTCATCAGAATCTCACACCTAAAACTTTTCACCGCATATGTATCTTCAGTTTAACAAGCATAACAACTTTTCAGTATAACACTCATTGTAGCTCACCAAGAGCACCCAAAGACTCGAAAGCATAATAAGACACTTTTCCAAGCAGCGCAAACATTTCAGTATAAATTTTGTGCTCATAAAGTGCATTTTGGGAGGGGATTAGTCAGCCTCACGTCTGTTTAGACAGGCTAAAAATCGAGTTTTTTTAACAGCGGGCATTCTGGCCGAGTGGTCTAAGGCGCCAGGTTCAGGTGACTGAATCAATATCCTGGTCTCTCCGGAGGCGAGAGTTCGAATCTCTCGGATGTCATTTTTTTTGCTGTACCTTTAGCTCTATTTTGGGAGAGTGTTTTTGTTTTTAGTAAGTCTAACATAACTGTTCTATCAACAGGGCACTCATAGTTGTATTTGAGAAGCGTCTCGGTGTAATACATTAGTAATCAATTACATCTATATCATATGTCACATGACGGCCAAGAGCACGTGAAACATGGCCAGAAACACAACCACAAGCTGCAGCTTGGCAAGCGTAGTAGTCAAAGAACTGCCGCTACTAGGGTTGCCCCCACAGACCACATTGTATGGCAACCCTCCACACGTCATCGTAATAGCCTTGGTTTTACCGTCGAAAACACCATCGGTCGTGTACGTGGTGTAAGGCGTGTCCGTGATGATTCCTCCATTCTGGTTGGTTGAGAGAAAGGACGACGAGGTGTTGGAAGCCACCAAGGTCGAGTTGGAGGCCACAAAGGTCGAGTTGGCGGAGATGGTGGCGGAAGACATTGAGAGGTTAGGTGAGCAGGAAGGGGGGTGGTGACCGTGCCATTTATATTCACCAACTAGTACTACTGTACTGCACCCACCCCATGCCGATATACCTGACTCCGATAGGTTTAAGGTTTCCGTCTATTACAGTTGAGGATTTGTTGAGATTTTGTTGACAGTATGCACGAGGCAATAATATTATGCATTTCCAAATAATAAGGCTTATTTTGCATAAAACTCAACTAAGTTCTAAGTGGTTCAGAGGAGAACTTGTTTTAAAACTTTAAACCTATCGGAGTCAAGTATATCGGCATGGGGTGGGTAGTACTTTTACCCTCGTCGGAAACGCGGTCACGGTGATGGACGATTATCCGCTAGTCTAACCTTAGGCCAGGGTTAATTGGCACGGCTCATGTTTGGTGAGAGATAGGAAAGATAATCATCGTATCGAAAAAGCATCGTTACCAGAGAAGATTGCGGCCACTGATGATGGTGTTAGTTCGACTACGACAAGAGAGTTCGATTGATAGAATACATACCTGTGTTGGTTCGACTCCAGTGTGAGAAAGGAGTTCTTTTTCAAATGACGACATCACAACAAGTCTTGAGCGCTAGCGTGAACCTTGACAGCTAGTTACAGTACCGTATACCAATGTTTCCTGTAGCTATATTAGTCCACTCAAAAACAATGAAAACTCGTTTTAACGACTGATACGGGTAGTCGTTGTTCGACTGGGGCTTTTCAGCGGGTTAGAAAAGACACATTCTGTCTTTATCACGTCTCAGAGTGGCAGCAGTTCAGCTGGCTACGAGTACTTGTAGTAGCCAAAGAACAACATGCTTATAATAAGCACCTAAATTGCATCCAATACGCACGCCGTTTTTTAGGTTCATAATACGTGAGGGAAGACTACAAGTTCAGCAGAGTGAGTTGTATGAGGCTAGAAAACATATACAGACGTAGCAGGGACTTTTATGAGTAGGCTGATCAAGTTTTTAATTCATTTAGATATGGCTAGCTCACGTAATAGCACATTCACCTCCCTCGTGTTAACAACCTTATTAGGCTTGGTGAAGAAAAAGAAAAATGATCTCAAGAAGCGCTGTATGTAGAAGAAGATCGAACTGCTCAGAGCAGCTTTATTAGAAGAGCTATTTGCTGGTACATCTTCTGGTGACAAAAACTAGTTGATTGAGAGTCCCTGCAAGTCACGTAAAACGTTTTGCTGACGCATGAGGTTGGAGACAAAACATGAATAGCAAAAGGCAAAAATCTGAAAAACAAAAAGAAAGACCATCCGCGTTGCGAATGAGTGAATTGCAGCACCTAGGATTCTCGTATGGTCTCCCACTACAATACTAACTAGGCTCTCTGGTGCTTGACTATGGCCAATCGGACGGGAAGCCGTATTTTCACCAGGATATGGCCGCAACTGGGGTGTAACCTGTGTAGAAGCGTTTGGTGGGGCTAGAGATGTCACGTGACCATCGAGTGCGAAGCACGAGATTCACGAGACAGAAGAGACGGTACTTGTAGACAACTGGCTGCTGTGAGACAGAAGAGACGGTACTTGTAGACAACTGGCTGCTGTGAGACAGAAGAGACGGTACTTGTAGACAACTGGCTGCTGTGAGACAGAAGAGACGGTACTTGTAGACAACTGGCTGCTGTGAGACAGAAGAGACGGTACTTGTAGACAACTGGCTGCTGTGAGACAGAAGAGACGGTACTTGTAGACAACTGGCTGCTGTGAGACAGAAGAGACGGTACTTGTAGACAACTGGCTGCTGTGAGACAGAAGAGACGGTACTTGTAGACAACTGGCTGCTGTGAGACAGAAGAGACGGTACTTGTAGACAACTGGCTGCTGTGAGACAGAAGAGACGGTACTTGTAGACAACTGGCTGCTGTGAGACAGAAGAGACGGTACTTGTAGACAACTGGCTGCTGTGAGACAGAAGAGACGGTACTTGTAGACAACTGGCTGCTGTGAGACAGAAGAGACGGTACTTGTAGACAACTAGCTGCTGTGAGACAGAAGAGACTTGTCATAGACAACTTGCCAATTACTTGTACTGCGATACTGTGTAGACGATGCTGATATTTACTGAACGTACGTATGTAGTTTCAGCCTGACTGAAAACAGTTATCGGTTGCTGTTGCCTCATGATTACATCCACAAGAACTCACGTGGTATCAAAATGACCGCAAAGATGTCCTGGGTGTGACTAGAGGTGATACAAGGATCCCAAAGTTCGCTACCGCTGTACTACTTCCAATCTATTAATGCATTCATCTAACTTCTCAATCATCGTCTCTCCTTACTCCTCCTGACCAAGACTCATATCCTCCAGATCATCGAGCAGCTCGTCAACGCCAATTTCAGGAACTCCCTCGCCTTCCTCTTCGCTGGCCTCCATCTCATCACCAGTCTTGGGCAGAGCAGGCATCTGGGGCGCGGTTCGCTTGTACAGATTGACCGTGCCTCGCAGCTCGGTGTCCTCCTCCAGCTCCTGCAGGAACTGCTCGTAGTCGCGCTCGGCCTTGTCCAGATCGGTCTTGGTCACCTTGGGGTCGTCCTCCAGGTTGTGTTCCAGCGCCATTCGCTTGAGCTTCCAGTGCCGGGTTCGCTTCTTTCGGCGGCCGGGGTAGTGCTTCTTGACCAGAATCACGTCGGGCAGGTTCTCCTTGTCGAGCGAGTCCCAGTACTCGTTGTTGAAGTTGGAAGTCGCCAAAAAGTAGCCGTAGGCAGAGTCGCCAGGATGCAGAACACCACCGAGATGCGTTCGGATGTTGAACGTGTGGTCGTTTCGGCCCATATCGCCGACTCGAGCGACCGTGGCGTCTGCAAGCGCAAACTTGCCCTTGACGGGTCCCAGAGGCTCAATGTCCAGCACGACAAACTCCTGCAGACGCGAGTTGTCGGCCAGAGAAGGGAACTGCTTGCGCCAGTAGACGGAGCCGGGGATCTCGGCGGTCTGCAGCGTGTTGGGGTCGACAAAGTGCAGCGTGTTGGTCACCTTGGTGCACAGAACAAGGGGAGAAATGTTGGCGTTGGCCTTGGCAATGCTGGGAGGCAGCACCACCAGATCGTCTCGACAGATGGGCGCGATTTCCACCGAGTACGAAAACTTGTACTGCTTCTTGGCGGTGTGGGTATCCATGGAAATGAGCTCTTCGGACCGCTTGTGTCTGCAGGGCGTGACCGAGGCCAAAAAGTCCAGCATCTTGAGCGCGTGGTTTCGCTGCGAGTAAAAGAAGTCCAGACCGTCGCGGCTCTCCTGGATCGAAATCGTGTCCAGGTGGGCGTTGTGTCGCAGAATCAGCTGCTCCAGATACAGGAATGTCTTCTTATGGGGCACCTTTTGTCGGATCTGCACGTTGGCTCTCCAGGTGTTGGCAGTGAACGACTTGGCACAGTCAGGACACTGGGTAGCCACCACAATGTACTCGACCTCAAAGCTCTGCTGGATGATGGTCTGGCCCACAGCCTCGCCCTGAACGGTGACCTTGATTCGGATTCGTCGCGAGTGGGGCTCGGTCCAGATGAACGAGGCGTCCACCAGACGCACCTTGGCCAGGCCCTTGAGCCGCTTGAGACACAGAGCCAGCAGCTCTCGCGACTCGGGCTGGGCGGCGGTCCACGACGAGGGCGGCTGGAGCCACCGGTCGCAGTTTCTGCAAAAGGTAAGGGACGACTCTCGGGGGATCTCCTTGGTGATGTCGGTTGTCATTTCGATGCACTGGTTGCAAATGGGCGTGCCGTTGGTGAGGGTTCCATCGAGCGGCGTACCACAGTTGTGGCACAGCACGGTGGCTTTGAAAGCTGACACGGACATGGTGTGTTTTGGGGGTGTGAGGGTGTTTGTATGGTCCTGTTAGTGTAGTGTGAAAAGATGCTGTAGAAATTTATTAGGTTCAGGAAATTTTCAAATAAGCTTCGGGAGGAGATGTCAGATAGCGTGTGAGGCAGGGAAAATGGGGGGGGTTGGGAAAAATCGAAATAATTGGGTGGAAATGAGAGGGAGGGGGGTCGTGTTATTTACGTGTTTTGATTGGATTAATCGGAAGGAATTTGCCAGTCGAAAATCACACCCCTGGACTGTCTAGACTATGCTGACTCATGGGTGCGTTATTTAGGTGGATGGTGATACCTGGTACAGTATACTCGTACTGTAGATCACACGATGTTCAATATGAAGAGTTTGGACCTTGGCAGATGGGAACAGGTCTTCGATTTTAGCCCTTCAGTTCTTGCTTGAATTTGAGAAAAGCGATTTCAGCGTCTCTCACATAAAGATCACGTGCCAAACAGATGTCGGAACCGGCACTTACGGACTGATCCTTGCCTTCCTTCAGATAACTCGCCACTTATTCAATCGCCACCTATAGACGGTGTCGTATTGCCACCTATGATATAGACAAAGACTAGTCATCAGTCAAGTATCAGTCAGGGCACAGTCAAGACCGACGACCCGTTCTTGGCGAATAAGAGAGTGGATTCCAGCCATGCCAACGGCCACAAGAAGTAACCAGAAGGGGTCGGGACGGACAAGGACTTAGCGAAACGTTTCCAAAAGCGTTTCCCGATGCGGTTCAAGCCATTAGTATAGCGTTATCATTGATTTTATTGTAGACAGACGGTCTACCTAATGGAGAGTATCAACCTGTAGATGAACCCCTCAACATTGCTGACTACTACAAAATGAGAATACGGTATAGATCACCACATATCATTCCAAACCCAACCTGACTAATGTCTTTTCTGCTGACACCCCCAGGGATGACACCTTTGGTGGCAAATCCATGCGTCTCACTAGCGCGTTTAGTAACCAGTGACAAATGTGGGGTGGAGGGACTTGTGAATTTGTAGACGAGCTGAGTCTCTGTGTAATCGGGTGTTGAGGGCTCTGAAAGTGTTGAAAATACGGTGCAACATCGTACTTCCCGGGACTGAAGTCTTCGTAGCCCGTATTTCGTTTCTCTGCCAAAAATCAGTGTTGTCGTGTGCCCAAAGGAGCATCTACAGTCGGGAGCTACTAGTGCACTTGAAGCTATAGCTAACAAAGACCGTATTTTTAGACTAGTCCAGGGACCATGACAAATCGGTCTGAAGACTCAATATATAAACACAAGAATTCCAGCTCAATCACCGTATCTACATTCACCACCATGAAAGCAGCTTACACCACCGGGTATGGAGGCCCTGACAAAATCCAGTACTCGGAAGACCATCCCAAGGCCACTCTTGCTGCCGACGATCATGTTCTGATCCGCGTAGCTGCTGCTTCTCTCAACCCGATTGACGGCATGAAAAACCGCGGCTTTCTCAAGATGCTGGCTCCCGATACTCATCCTCATATCTTTGGATACGACGTTTCTGGGCTGATTGAAGAGGTGGGTTCCTCAGTAACCGATTTCAAGGCCGGTGATCGAGTCTACAGTCGAATTGGCGAGCGTCAAAACGGAACTCTGGCTTCGTTTGTGAGCGTCAAGGCCTCTCTTGTCGCTCGAGCTCCTACCAACATTTCTCTTCAGGACGCAGCAGGTATTCCTCTTGTAGGTCTCACCACCTTGCAAGCGTTCGAGGCCGGCAATCTGCAGAAGGACCAGACGATTTTCATCTCCAAGGGCTCCGGAGGCATCGGCACCTTTGCCATCCAGCTGGCGAAAAACGTGTATGGCGCCAAGGTGATCACCACGGCGTCCGAGAAGAAAATCGAGCTGCTCAAGCAACTCGGAGCCGACCAGGTGGTCAACTACCAGACCACGGATTTCAAGACCGTGGTCTCCAACGTCGACTTTGCGCTGGACGGCTCCAAACAGCCCCGAGCCCATGTTGCCATCACCAAGAAAAACGGGTTTGTCGGCACTTTGAACGGCACTCCTTCGCCCGAAGAGGTCGAGGACACTCTGGGCGTCAAACCGGGGCTGCTGATCTCGTCGCTGCTGCGAACAGTGGGCTTTGCAGGCTCGGCTTGTGCCCGATTCGGAGGAGTGCGCTACCAGGCGATTCTGTGCCGTCCTTCCGGGCAACAGCTGGCAACCATTGCAGAGTACATTGAGGCTGGCAAGATCAAGCCGGTGACTGATAGTGTCTTTGATCTGAAAGATGCCAAGGAGGCGGTGGAGAAGTTGGAAGCGGGCCGAGCTACTGGAAAGATTATTGTGGTGGTTGATAGCTCTTTGGAATAAGAGGAGTGTCGAATGGTAACCATCAGTACAAATATCATACAGTCAATAATCAATTAATCAACTCTTACAATATCGTTACCGGAGCTTGACTGAGGTTCAATGTCCAACGGATGGCACCTGTACAAGTGTCATACGATCATTAATCAAATACTCAACTCTATCTGCCTCTCATTCGCTACAATAACTCAACTCTTGAAGTTACATCTCTTGACTAAATAACTGATCGATACCACAATCAACACTCTTGTTAGTAGGATTCGAAAAACGGCGAAATCGTCTCGGAAAATGTCAGGTACGTTATTGGGTAACTGTAATCGTTCATCTCTGGTCTGATTGGTGCACAGCATAATGTTCATCATAACATCTGGAGAGCAGATGTTGTTTCTGTTGCTCTGGAGGTACTCACGTTTTGGGGCTTGATGTCGAAAAGAGAAAGAGTTTGGACAGAAAATATATAGGCGTGCTGCACAAGAGGGTAACCAGGGTTTGGTGTTCTCAGATGTACGATTCTGTACATGTAGGTATGGATGGAGGTAGGGTAGAGTTGGGCACGTGACCTGGATGTGCACCACAGCAGAAGATAACACCAGCTACCAAAGGTGGGGGGCAGGTCACGTGACGTGGCAGATACTGGGGTTATTGAAAAGCTGGGATTGTTGCCGGCAGCTGGGATTAGTAATCCAGCAAATATCCTTGCTATTGTTTGTCTCAGTAACTTTTGATTAACGTATTGTACTGTGATGTAAGAATGTACAGTAAGGATTTGTCATAGAGTGTGCAAGAAATGTCTTTCCGTGTACCGAATCAAGCTAATGTTGCTATTCACACTAAGACGATCTAATTGATCTTGCTCACGTGTTTGGTTCAAGTTGAATCACGTTTTCTGTGGACGAATCTGGTCTGTTACGCTGCCCATAAATGTTGCAGTGTGTGTAGTCGTACAGTCAGTCGATGTTGACTTCTGAAGTTTCAAGAGCGGGACCTGACAATGTATAGGTATGTACTCGTACCAGGTAGGTCTCATGATATCATTCGAATCAAGACGTTGAGTAGAATGGGGTGAGAATTACTACAAGTAGCTACCCGTCGAGACAGTGACTTTGGACTCTACAAGTACATCCGCTACTGGCTGTACCATTGTTACAGAATGTCTCGTGTCAGTCTAACGGAACATACTCGTACCAGCTCACTACAAGTAACATAGTCTCCAGGGTAACACAGTCCATTCCGTTCTGATTTCCGGTAGAGCCGTGTGAATGAGACTGTCGCACTTCAAGACTGCAATTGTCTGGTTTGTTCACCACCCCCCCATGATATTTTTAGATTCAATATCGGCAGTAATAACGCGACTTTTGGGAAGCGTCTTTTAGCTTGGCAACAGTTTGGGACCCTGTAGAGTGGCCCTCTATTCCACAGTGACAGGGTGCCGTATGAGTAGACAGCATGTGTCAAGACGTGAGAGAAAAGACGTCAAAAGGTCAAAAGGTCAAGAGAAGACAACACAAAAAAAAAACAACAGACAAAACCACCACAAAACCACTCCCGCAATGCACCTCCTCGCAGAAGACTGCACGAATATGCATTCGCTTGCTTTCCAGAATTGGTATCGGTATCCGTTTGGTCGTACTCGTTTGGCCCCCGTTTGGTCGTACTCGTTTGGCCCTCCTTTCGTCTCTCCACCGCCCACCTGTTTTCCCTCACGTCTGTTTTTCCCCCCAAAGCAAAAGCCGCTTTGTATTTAACCGTGCAGTTGCCATCGAAGCAACATGGATCAAAAACACACCTTTGTAAATTTGGATTCCACAACCGAGAGGCGCGCACCAGGCGCACAGAGACCCACTTTGATAGAGTTGGTGGAAGTAAGCAGAGACAGGTTGTGTTGTGGTGTGGTCACGTGGCTGTGGGTCACGTGGTTGTGGTAACGTGACTCCTTAGATAGAAACCACCATCGCCTCCGTCCGCACGGAACTTCAAACTCGCCGACCCTCCGTTACCCCCCTCCCCCCGACAGGGCCTACTCGCTAATTACATCCGAAACTGCACTCGCTGCAGGCTCGCAACCTTAGTTAAAAGTCACCTTGAGTTTATTGACGGACCTTCGATCCAGAGCAGGATTCCACCTACTCTCTCCACACACGACAAAAGGACGTTTTGTACCCATTCTGAGCATGGGGAAACCGGCGAAATTCGTCAGCTTCGAGCCGGAAAAGGCCGCCCGACGATCGTCGTGCAAACGCAAGCCCCCCAACCCGGATATGGCCGCTCTGGTGGGCCGTTTTGCCGTGACCCAGAAGAAACCGCGCCCCAACATGGCCTCAGCCACAGACAGCCCGTTCGAGCCGCCACAGGCCTCGCAGCACTCGTTCCACACGCCACACTCGTTCACCAGCTCGTTCCACGTCTCAGAGCGACCGTTGGCAGCAGCAGCAGGAGCCAACCCAAGCCTGCCTCTGTCGCCTCCACACCAGCATCAGGAATTGCAACTGCCCGAACAGCTCCGACCACCTACCCACATTTTGCATGACCACCAGCGACCGACACAAAGCCCGTTTCCGCCCCTCTCAGATACCCCCGTGCAGTTTGACGACAAGGACAACGACCCACTGCACCCGGTCAACTACCCGGACAAGGTGGATACCGTGCAGGTGCACAAGACACTGTCGCAGATGAAGGCGTTCTACGAGAGCCAGCGGCTGGACAAGGGCGGCACGCCGCTGAGCTACACAATTGACGACGCCAGAGCAAACTCGGAATCAAACTCACAGGTCCAATTGGCCCATCCTCATCTTCCAAAGTTGAGGGTTCATTCGGGCGGATCGGGCGTGGCAGGAGTACCAGGAGGTTTCAGAATGGGCATGGGAGGACCCATACGACTACCGAAATTCACGTTCTCGCGAATCCCGGACCCCTACGCTAACTCGCTGGTGCAGCAGATTGCCCAGACGCCCAACGAGCGCAAACTGATGGAAAACTACCTGCAGTTTCTGTCGCCGTACTTTGACTACCTGCCGCAGCCGCAGCTCACGGCGCTCATGTTCGAGACGTTTGAGCCCGAGCTCACCAAGAAGATCGTCATGACCATGTCGTATCTGCATCTCATCAGCGCCGCGTCGCAACACACGCTCGTCAAAAAACACGTGCTGTACATCAAGCTGTGTTTTTTCAAGCTGCTGCGCCAGGAGGGCTTCATGGAGCTCGCCAGCATGGGCGAAGAGGACGCGTTCCGACTGCGACGGCTCGACCAAGACGCCAAGGAGCTGCCGTTCAAAAACACCGAGCAGTCGCGCAAAAACGTCAAGGCCATTCTCATCCTGCTCATCTCCATGGTCGTCATCGAAACCATCAACGGCGGCCGCTCGTCGGCCATTAGAAACCACATGTACATGTACGCCAAGATTGTGTCGCAGCCCGACATTCGCGACTTTCTCATTGTGCAAAACTCGGGCAAGTTTCTCATCAACAGCTACGTGTGGTTCGATCTCATCACGTCCGCGGCGTCACACGACTCCCGGGCCCCCTTCATTGTCAACCCCGAAATGTTCGACGGCACCTCCATCGGCCTCAACTACATGGTCAACTGCTCCATCAAAACCATGCAGATCCTCTACGAGGTGACCGTGCTGCGCGCAGACTTCAAGGCGTTCCAGGAAGACCTCGCCCAGTCCGCAGCGTACACTCCCGAGAGATCTGCTCAGCTGACGGCGCTGTGGGACCGAGGACAGACCCTCAAGCGCCAGCTGCTCATCGAGTTGCACGCTGAGTGTGCCGCAGGCTACCCGGAGCACTCCGAGGAGCACATTGGCTGCAAGTGCTGGTGCATGGCTGTGTTGGTGTTCCTGCTGCGGATCTTCAAGAGCTGCAAACCCGAGGTCTGGGCGGATATCCGGGCCCTGTGCATCCAGTTTATGGATCTTAACCTGCGTCTGGACCCCCAGAACAAGGTGGCCAACATGCTGGTGTGGCCGCTGTTTCTGGTGGGTTGCGAGCTCAAGACGTCGGCGGACTTCATTGTCAAGTCTGAAGACGGATCGGTGAAGAACTACCAGGAGCTGCATCGGGCCCGCGTGAGCTGTCTGCGTCATTCGCTGGGTGTAGGCAACTGGCGTACTCTGCAAATCATTGTGGAATCTTGCTGGAAACACCAGGTGGACTGGGAGGTGCATTTGAGCACGGGTATTTGGAAGCAGCATGATTTTATGCCCATTTAGGCGGTGCCATGAGTCAGGAACCCATCACGCCACTTAACCATGAAGCCTTTCAAGCCATTACGCCATTACGCCATTACGCCATTTAACCATTACGCATACTACCGCTTTATTTATTGACTGTTGGGTCCTAGAACCATGGCATCTTCTGCACGGACTCAACAGTATCATTTCATAACACACATCATAACACTACACATACTATTAATGCTATCTATTACAGAACGATCTACAGTGTCACCTATTAATCAATAGGAGACATAAGACGCTCACGTGACTAATACGACTCTCACGTGACTAATACCTTTTAACTAACTTCAATTAAACAGTCGTCCCATCCAGCTAACTTGGCCAACGATTGCACAAGTCGAAAACCTCAAGACTGATTGATTAAATGATTTCCATACGCACACACACGCACGTACGAGAACCTGTCAATCAGCTACAGCCCAAGTTGTAGTCTGTTCCCTGGACGACTGAAGCCCTCAAACTCCAACCCCAGCCCTCCTAAACAGGGAGGAGAGCAACCCAGTGGTACTGCCTTGCTAAGGATCAGCTTCACTCAATTATTTGGGTACAGACAAGCCACTGATGAGTACAGTGTGAGCTCTTTTGACAGCTCCAAGCAAAACAGTCTCTTTCGACAGAATTACAGATGTTGCTTTAGAGGATGTACAGTCGGCCGAGCACATTGATACTAAAAGGTGGATTTCATTCTCGAATAATACGATACATCACTCGAGAACTGGGGGAGTTTATTACAGACTTACAGTACCACTCCATAACACTACTGTACACATACACTAATGCTTCGTCTATCTATTACTGTACTACCATCTATCATGCTTTGTTGATCGTCCTGGTGAACACCTCCACTTTGCTACTCATAGTGAACGTCTCTAATCTCGTTCTCGTGGAGGTCCAAGGCCACTCCTCCTGAAGGAGACACGAAATGCATGTATCTGCCCTTCTCGATGTACACGTTGCGGGAGTAGGTTCTGTGTTGCGGCAACAACAACAATCTCACCGACTTGACCAGCAGATTGAACACCAGCAGGTAGCTTCGATCCGAGTCGCACAGGTACAGCATTCTGTTGCTGAGCACGATGGGCGCGTCTGCGTCTCGAAAGGACCTTGTATGGATCGTGAAGACCTCTTCGGGTAGTTTGGTGGTGCAAAGTTGGACGATGGTTCGTGATTCCACGTCTACCGAGTACAGAGACGTTTCCAGCAGATTCAGGTCTCCTCTTGCAATAGCTTCCAGATCCAGCTTTTCGATGAAGCCTACAAAGACGCGTTCGATGTAGAAGACCTGGCCCTGGTAGATTCTGAGAATGCAGTCGTATTTGGGCCCCGGAGTCGGTGTGGCGATGATGAGCACGTGATCTACGGGCTGCGGTTCCGGGCTAGCCTGGTGTTTGAACAGCAGAATCCGCTCTTTCTGCGTCACATAGGCGTGCAGCGTTTCGTTGTGGGCGGCAAAATGCATGTTGTAGACCTCCTCCTGTTCCATGCCCAGAGTAGCCAGTGGAATCTCAAACTGCCACTCGATCCAGTCCATCACGTGCTGGATCACGACCGTGGCCTCGTCCTTGAAGTGGTAGCATGTGTATTTTCGGGGCGGTCTCGGGGCCGGATCGGGTCGTAAGGGCCGGGTGATGGCTGCGGAGATCTGGTGCGACAGCTGCTGTTTGTGAGTCTGTTGGTCGGTCGGTAGGGTCGTCCCGCTGTCGGCCGAAAACTTCTGCGACTCCTCCTCCAACCCAAGATACGGAATCACGGCGTACCAGTCGTCCAGCGAGATCCACGGGTAGTCCTGGGCAATATGGCGCTTGACCTTGGCCTGGATGGCGCTGCGCAGCTCGTTGTCGGTGTGCGACAGGCTGCGGATATCGACGAAAGACAGATGCTGGAGAATCTCATCGAGCACCAGCGCCAGTCGGTGCATTTTTTGCCGGCCTGGGACGTCGGCCTCAGACCATATATACGTTCGTCATCGCGTCGTGCGCACCCCTGCCAAGCTAGTCAATCTGTAGCTGCTACAGTAGCCGTAGCAGAGAGGGAGGTAGTTGGTGGTGTTACAGGTTTCAGTGGTGGTTGTAAAGCAGGTTTGGTACTTGTAGCACAGGAACCAGAACCAGTCAGATAGACGGCTTAAATGAGCACAAGTTCGTCAAGATGGCAAACACCCACCACCCACACTCGCCCACCGTTGGGCTACGTTAGCCGCGATACTTTAGTGTCCATCGATAACGGCGGGAAACTAAGCGAGACCGTGCATGCTCCGTCCCATGTATACGACCCACGAGGTTACAGCTGTTGTCGTACGTCTGAAACCGTGCTACTTTTTTTTATCATTTTTTTTTTTCAGCGTGGGATACGACAACGGACTAATGCCCGTACGGTCGTATTACCGAGTTTGAGACAGTGGAGACTTGGAAAGGACAAGGACCAGGATGGTCCAGTGCTACGACGGCAGAGCAGGTGCTAAAAAAAAAAAGAACTGGTATAACTAGCAGGCTTTTATGGATGTCCCGAAAGTCAATGTGGTGCGATGGGCCTGTACATACTATAGAAGGGTCAGGGTGTACATTACGGGGGTTTCTCCATTCACGTGGCCACTTACATGTTAATTATCCAAGGTCGTCCTTAGCTTACATACTCTTACATATTGTGGTTCCTTGGTATTGACGTGAGTTATACATGGTGATAGATCGATGGTATGGAAAATTCGTGTGTCGATAAGTGTGCCAATGCGGTATAAAAACTGCATAGGTGATCAGCTTGGCTATTCTGGTGGTTCCCTATGGGGTGAAAATGCAAAGGTAAGAGCTCTACGAGTGCGGTGATACCCATGAGTAGGTGCTTGTACCAAACTAGTAGCTCGAGTGCTGGTAGTACTAGTCGTCTGACGCATTTAAGACCACGTGACCACTGAAGCTTTACATGGTATCTCAAGCTGAAGCTGTTAGCTCTACTGGTACAGTACAAGCAGCAGGATGCCCTACTTCATCTATCGCACTGAAATGTCTCATTCAGACTGCATGGAACGCAGACCTTTGAAAAGTCGAAGAGAATGAATCTGGTTCAGTCTAATGATTTTGTCTATATTTGCAGAATCTGGTTCAGTCTATTGAACTTGTCTATATTTGCAGAACGAGCTTTTGGACCATCTGGAGATAGGCTACCAGGTACATTTTAGACACCATCTCTTTAATAGTCCAAGAAGATGCAGTTATGAAATGTCGAAAGAGAGGTGTTCAATAAATGGGGTCTCTCAGCCGTAGTACCAGGTTCCGGGAGACTGACGAGGAGACATGCTGGTAACAGACGACGACAGTGTGATCGTGCCGACAAGGATAGCCATTCAGGTTGGTCACTCATGTAGACTTTCGCAGAGGTGAAACTGGCGCACATTATTTTGTTCAGTTTTCTGTAATTAACGCAATACCAGACTTGGAAAAAAGCAAGTCTTCCATACTTGTCGTCGAACAGCCTACGAAATAAGCAGCGTGTTTATATCCTCTGGGGTTATGCTTGCTTGGGATCTTGAGTGTATCTCGACAGATACCCGTATTGGATGACTTGTGCCATAACCAGCGCTACCCTCCATGCTCTAGTCTCACCAAACCCGTATTCTGTGTGCAATCGGAGAAAACAAAATCCGTGTCTCCGATTGAAGCCCGAGTTTCCGTTTGAATCGCGTGCCGTTCATCCCCTGCCCTCTCTCTCTCAACCTTGGTTTGGTTGCTGATCTTTTTGATTAGATGGTGGTATCTCCTCCAAAAGCGACTTCACGGAAAAACCTCCCTCCACCTTGCTTGGACCAATGTCGCCCGTGATTGCCCACCCCAGAGACAGCACTTGCAACATGCCAAGAGGCCCATGGTCTGGCTTGGCGCACTTCCTCTGTAGTTCTTCCTAGTGCCAACGTTATTGACCAGAGACATGTGTTG
This sequence comes from Yarrowia deformans, assembly GCA_900519085.1. NCBI lineage: Eukaryota > Fungi > Ascomycota > Dipodascomycetes > Dipodascales > Yarrowia > Yarrowia deformans. Next base: position 1,450,398 of record ULGY01000002.1, on the reverse strand, counting down.
ATCCATGGAGAGAAGGACGCAAAGGGTGCTGGCAGCGAGTCAAACGCCACGTAACTTAAGGAAGGGCCGATTTGGGCCGCTGATTCACCTTTAGTCACTGTGAAACCAGACGGCGATTGATGGGGGATTTAACGAAAGAAACGAAAGAAATCGAAAGAAATCGTTGAAATTCACCAAGAGCCCTGGATAAGACATCTACTCGTTCAACGTCGACCAACAGACCCAATGCAACATGTTTCCACCGCCTCCAAGCTGCACTTGAATTTTGTCAACGTCTCGTTTCGTTCGGAGTCCTTCCATTAGACTCGCTGGGTTTGCTGATTGATAATTTTTAGGCTCAGCCCAGTTTGAGTTTTAAGCTTTTCTGCAAGGTTTCACCTCCTTACATTGTCTACTAAGTTTTTGCTAAAAATGCGAGGTACCCTCACTTTTGGACGAGTGCGATATTATAGCTCTGAGAACGAGGTTTGGGGGGAGATTTGGGGCGCAGTAGAGACACAACAGACTACAGACACAAACGTAGCTTTGCCAAGAAAAGAAGAAAAAAGCTGCGCCAAGATTAGGGGAGTTGGATTCAGAAAAAGGTTCTGGGAACAGAACGAGAAAACACGACTCTACTCGTCGTTTGAAGAATCGGATCAACGTGAATTTTTTACCAGCTCTTACTACAAGCTGTCCAACCACCCGGTCCAAATTCCAGCTCTATCCGAGCACTGTAAGACCACTTTCAAGTTTCTTGCTTCCATCCCATCTTCTGCCGAGGTACACCGAAACTTTCAACCTCCCTGGATGTTACAGGGTTGATAGAAGTAAACCTCCAGTGTGGAGTTAAAGCAGTGGTGTATCTGGCACGCAAAGATCTACAGTCACGGCGTTTACTGGTTTCTGGTGTTGATGTGATTATCAGATCATGCCAGACCGTATTATCCATCTTTTTCATCAGTCTCCATCAGGGAGCTTCATCGGAAGGCTCTACAGTATTCACCAAGTGTATCATAAATTAATGTATTCTTCGTAACTCGTAATTTTACTGTGGTCTGAGCCAGTCAGACCGAAAAAGGTGCTAAACACCGTCTATGTTGAGGTGGCTTATGGAGGAAGACACCTCTGAAGGGAGAAGGGGGGGGAGATTTGGTGCTAAAGAGTGTACCGTAGGACATATCGCTGAACACATCGCAGAATCGCTGAACAGTGCAGAACATGGCAGAACATATCGCTCAACACATGGCAGAACCTGTCGCAGAAACATGTCGCTGCGCTCCATATTACGCTCCACGTTCCGCTTACCACCCAAAAGCCTCCTCGTAATAATCCACCCGTCCATTAATCACCAAACCCATCTCGGCAGAAACAATGCCTCGAAGAGCATCGACCATAGTCGCCGGGCCACATCCCAAAACAGCCACAGAGCCCTCAGCCTCGGTGAAAGTCGCAGTGACAACCTCGGTCAACACAGGCCGCTTGCCCATGTTCACTAGAGAGGCGTACAGGGGCATTTTACCCTGAGATCCGGGCACAGGGACCTGAGTGGGAGGGTGCTGGATACCCTTTTCAAGCACCACTTCGGGCAGATCAGGGTTGTGGGAATGCAGATGGAGATGGTGGTCCTTCTTGGCTCGCATCACGTCCTTATCGGCCACAGCGTTGCCCAGATCCTCCTGCGAGTTGCCCGAGTCGGACTCCTCCTCCTCAATCTTCTCGTTGAGCGAGCCCTTCTCCTCCACAGGAGAAGACAGGTAGGTGGTGTCTCCGTGGGATTGCGACACGTAGAGCTCGAGCTGCACGTGACCGTCTTCGACGAGCTTCTCCAGTCGGTCGGCCATGAGCTCCAGGTGGTTGATGTCTCGCACGGTCCACATGAGCTTGACCTTGGCAGAAATGTTTCGGGCCACGATATCTTCAGCGTAAGGAATGACAGCGGTGATTCCAATACCTCCAGCGACGAGCAGCACGTTGTCGTACAGATCCACGGGCTGGGTCTTGCCGTAGACGCCGTCAATCAGCATTTTCATGTTGGTGTTGCCCTTGGCGATGCTCTTGGTGAGTCGTCGGGTCATACCTCCTCGAGCACGTGCCATGAGCTGGAACGAACCGTTATCGGAGGTCATGACCGAAAACGGATGCGACTCCAGAAGGCCCATTCGGAAAATGTGGATAAACACGTACTGGCCGGGCTTGACGGTCCATCGGCAGGGGGTGTTGATGTCCATTTTGACGACATCAGAGTCCACCAGCGACATTTGGGCCTCGGTCATGAACACGTCCGAGGACCGGAACCATCGGATGTTGATCCAGAGAACTCTGAGAGCTCGAATCAGCCAGTCAGCGGCCCACAGACCAAAGGCAACGTAGACGGGCTCGTAGTACTCGAGGGTGGCCAGATGGTCGTAGGTGAAGTACAGCGCGACAATGGCGGCTCCAATGTGGAAAAACAGGAACGCCTCGTACCACTTGTGTCGGAAGAGACCCGAGAGAATCAGACAGGCCATGGCGACACCGGCAACCACTCCGCCCTTGAAGTACACCTTGACCCACAGATTGGGCCGGATGCCGCCCTTTTTGGCGCCGTCAAACATGTGGTAGCAGGCCGCGTGGATGATGATCTGGATGTAGCACACGCGGGCCACGGCTCGATGGAAACACTGGTACGTGGCGAAGGACCAGCCCGTCAGCCACATGAGAAAGTTGTTTCTGAGCGCAAACAGCACCAGCAGAGGCAGCTGGACGGTGACCTGGATTCCGGCACGGTCGGCCACGTACTTGAGCAGCTGCTGTCGCTGAGAACCGAACCGAGCACTCTCGGGGTGAACCACCTCGTACTGGGTGCACAGCAGAATGACGGAGCAGGCAAAGTAGAAGAAGATGACCAGAGTCTCCCACCGGGTCGGAATGGAGATTTCAATGCCGTAAAAGTTGATTCGCTGCATGTGTCTGAACCCGTACAGAGCCGGCATCTCAATGTGTCGCTGGTAGGCGCGGAACAGCGCGTTGGGACGCTTCAAAACCGACCGGTTGGCCGATCGCTTCCAAGTCAGGTGTCGGAAGATGTTGAGCAGCATGCAGCCAAACGCCAGAAACAGCCAGTAGCCCGTGAGGAAACTGCCGGTCCACAGACCCGTGTCTTTGTTCTGCATGGACACCTTGGACGAGTGGTACATGTGCTGGTAAGCCTTGGGCATGAACACGACTGGGTGCTCAATGGGCTTCTTGGGCTTGGCCTTGGTCGAGTCAATGAGCTTGTCATCGGCTTGGGCAACCTCCAGAGCCTTGTCGTAGGAGATCACCTTGGCCTTCTTACACTTGGCAACAATGAACTTATCGTAGACCTCTTGTTTCCAGTCAGCAGGCACGTTTTCATCCACGGTGATGGCCACGGAGGCAGGGTACAGCTCCTCCTTGCAAGCGCACTTGAGATCTTCACAGGAGCCCCACAGGGTGTAACTCTTGAGAAGCCGAGAGAGAGTCTCGACCTCCATATCCTTGGGCGACTTCATGGCCAGAGCCAGTGAGGCTGCCAGAAGCAGTTTGGAAAGTTGCATTTGAGATGGGTGGGGTGAGGTTTTGATTGATTAGATGGGGAGGGCAGATCCCCCAGATATATATACTTGTACGCCTGTGACGGTACGTTGAAAGATATCTGAAAGATCAGAGAACAAAATAAGCATTCTCCATCTTCTTTGTTTTGCATTCTTTGTATGCCACATGCACACGCAGTATGCCATGCTGAGAGAGCTAAGGGAGGGCTAAGGTTATTTCGTGGTGGAGACTGGAGGAGAGAGTCCGATTGATAGGTGATTGTGGGGCTCTTGAATCAACCCCTTCATCAAGGGTTTGTTAAACATGGCGAATATAACAAGTCGAAGCTCTTTCTGAGTTGCTACCGGTTTATCTGGGTTCATTTCAGTCGTCACAGCTCGAGTTATCGCAGTCGCAATGTTTCGTTGACACCCAAAGTCTGGCAAAAGTCAGTCAGGGGGGGTGTTTCACAGCTCTAGGCACCGTCCACGAGTACCGGTACTTGGCAACGCCTTTTGGGGACGTGAGAGTTGTTGAGAGGGGTTGCTGATTGAGTCTTAGTCATTCGTGAGAACTATAGCCACCACCACCACAATCACCACCACCACAATCAATCAATCAATTACCACCACTCCCCCCTCCCCCTCCCATCCGATTGGCGGCATGCACGTTCAAACTTTTTGTACCGCTGCCGTCGCCCCAGCCCACTGATCGTTTTGATTTTTTTTTGAAAGATGTTCCAACGTTGCGTAGATTGATTTGGTAGAGATGCTGATTGATTAATTTGACTTTAGCCGGTTTGGGTTTGGCCAAACCTTGCAAAGAAAGGAGGGACGAAAAGGAAGGCACGGACAAAAAACAAAAACAAAAAACATGGCGTTGCAGAATAGGACTGATTGCTACAACTACGAGTACCACTGGCTCATACTAGTGAATCAAGGTGACACAGCCGCTCAATCACGTCAGTTAATTGTACTAGTAGTTTACCCACTAGACTTATCTTTCACACTAACGTGGGTCAATCGGCCCAAACTCCAGTCCAAGATTGTACACTTGGTGTAGTCTTGGTGTGGTCTTGGTGTGGTTCTGGTGTCGTATACTTTTTTTATCTTTTGGCGCGTTTTTTCGCACTTGTACAGGACCACAGGATCTGCCTGGTTACTTTTTTATATTTCTCGCCTGTCACTCGGTCGTCTTTTTTTTCGTCTCCGTGCGTGAAATAGAGACAGACTCAAAGACGCAAATAAGCGGTGTCGTGTGACGTTGTTAATTCAATCTGATAAAAAATGTGGGGAAGAGAGAGGGCGGATGTTGGTGGTGGAAGTGGTGAAAAAAAGATCTTTAACGAACAAATGTTTTGCCCAGTCACCACCACCGAAAACCACAGACATTTCACCACCATCTATCATCTGTCTCAAGTGTGTGGAAATTGACCGCCGCCAAGAAAAGGGATCCGCATGCAGAGCAAGACATGGGCATGGAGAACCTTGTGTGGACAAGCTGTGAACAAGCTGTGCCGAACAGAGGGAAAGTTAAAGAGTAGAGAACGATAAAAAAAAAATAAAAAAAACACGTACCGTACATCTACCGTCGCATTCTGGCTATAGATATTGCGTAATAGCAATCTGGAGGTTGATTGATTTGATTGAGTTGAGAGGAAGGGGGGGATGATTGATTGATTGATTTGATCTGAGATGATATGATCGTTGTACCCAACTGAGAGGAGGCGAATACGGCTATTTAACCATACACTGTATCTACGGAACCTGTACTGGTAGCTAATGGTACAGCCCATTCCACCCCTTCCAAACCGGCACTACTTGCACTACCTCCCCACGAACATGTGCAACATGCACGTAAGGCGATTCACTTTTCGTTTGTGTCTCAGCCGGCAGCCGTGACTAATGATTATTTGCAAAGATATCCGAGTGTTTCAGAGGTGGGCAGGGACCAAGGCGTTCTCTGTCAAACTATCTACCGTACTTCAATCAAACCAACACCTCAGACACGTGTGCTGTCTTTGGAATCTTCGGAATCCGCCATGGCCGCCCCCTCGTAGCTCACCGACTCGCGTCCGTAGCCGACCAAAGTCCGGCAAACGGATTTTAATCAATCAGCATTCCTCAGCATTCCATCAGATAGGGAGTGTATCCGGTCTGCAGGGTGAGCAGATGCCGTTAGAAACGGATTCACAGAAATCCTCTGAACGCTGACATACTCTGACAGCCAGCCCACAGATAACGCCTAGCTCGCTTGGCAGATCTTAGCTGTCGTCGTTGAGGGGAGGATGGGTGTTAGTACCAGACCAAACCAAACCGAACATTCAAGACCAAACATTCGGCACCAAACCAGACGTTGGACACCACACAAACATCGAACACAAAACCGCTGTTCTCACGCACCGCACCACTCCTGAACACCTGCATCTGGCTCCAAACGCCGGAGGTTTCCTCCGATACTCGGGGACGTACCGTCCGTCCTTGTTGGCTGCATTGAGCCGTGCCAAGATCTTACCAAGCCATGGCTGCTAGAGTGGGTGCCTGTGAAGTACCGGTACCGTACCTGTAGAGCGTACGGATCCTTCAGCCGTGTCAGCGGAGAGTAGCGTGGAATACATGTGAGCGGTTCGAGCGGTTCGAGCGGTTCGAGCAGCTCTCCAGCATTCCTCTTTCAGAAAAACAAAAGCTGGCCCACTTGGCGTTCTGGCTTTTCATCTCCTGCTAGAGCCACTCACACTACTGGCCCAAACCACTAGCGCGAGAATCGTCTCGATCAGCATCTAAAGTTTCATCTGACCCCGGTCCCATCTGATTATTTTTGCCGTCGTGTCGACATCAGGAAGTCCAGCCGGTACGTTATCTGATGGAAGACAAGGTAACGCAGCATGATGGTCAAAAATGTTGAGCACGAGAAACAGGTGACATTTCCAGTAGACTGTACTATACTGTTTAGACACCGGTTAGATCGGAAGTGACACCAGAACTCAGCTACCAATCGATAACCACTATCAGCAGGTCTATAATCACTGTGGCTGATTGTGTGTACTAGATAGAGCCGCAACCACGAGATCACACTCCTACAGCGAACAAAGACATACAGTACCAGTACTGCACTTGTAGCTCTCCAAAACCAATCAGATCCGCCAAGAGTCTCCATACAAGCTTGAACATGCTGAACAAGCAGGTACGTTGTATGTACAGTGCGATACAAGCTGTTGTCTCCAATAGTGGTCCATGAGTCACAACGCTTGGCCATGTACTGTGGGTCCATACTCTACGTTCTCGTACATCGTCCTAACGCTCTTTGTTTCAGCTCTGGCCATCAGAGCAACGGCACAGCCCAGTCAATCGCGTACACTCCGTCTGCTGAAATCATTTAATATTTTATTTTCACGTGGTATCGTTCGTACCGAGATTCAAACGGTTGAACGAGATTTAGGAGCTAGCAAGGAGTTTTTGTTCGCTTATGGCTCAAACGCTTGTTGCTTCGGTCGCTCATCGCTTCACTCATCACTCACTCCTCAATTCGCTCTTCTCTCAGTAATCATACTCATCCTCCTCATCTTCATAATCCTCCTCGTCAAAGTCGCCGTACGAAGAAGCCGTCTTCTTGGCAGTCTTCTCCTCAACCTCCTCCTCGGCCTCAGCCTCCTCCTCAACCTCAGGCTCAGGAGTAGCCTCAGGCACGGCCTTCTCCACGCTCTCATCCGTACTAACCGTCACCACTCGAGTCTGGGTCTGGGTCATGGTATACGTAGACGTGGCGCCCTCGTCGTTCTCCTCGCCGTCGTCCTCCTCAATGTCGTACTCCACAAACGGCGCCTTGGCCCGCTGCTTCTTCTCGGCAGCAGCCTCCTCGGCCAGCTCCTCGGCAGACGGCTCGTAGAACTCCACGTCTTCGGGAGTCTCGTCGGCCAGAGTCTCGCCCTTGGCCACCCGCTCCGAGTCCTCCATCCGGTGCCGCTCCTGGAAGTAAAAGTCCGACTTGGACCGCAGCCCGTTTAGCGCCTGCGCGGCCTCCCGGGCCAGGTGGTTGGCGGTCTCCTGCACCTCCCGCAGGTACCCGTTGACGTCCTCCATGGGGATGTCGCTCTTCTCCATGCGCTCCTTGGCGTCGATGATCGAGTCCTTGACCTGCTTGTACTCCTTCCAGTGCGAGAACGACTCCGTGTTGACCACCGTCTTGGCCAGCTCCTTGAGCGCAAACTCGGCAAACTCGTCCAGCACCTCCAGCGTGTTGAGCCGCACCTTTTCCGTCCGGTCAATTACCGTCTGTGCCAGCTCGGACGCCAGCTCTCGCACGTCCATCGCTCCTTCTCGCAGCAGATCCGCCTGGTGCTTGAAGGTCGATTGCACGTCGGAGGGCTCGACTCTGATCTGGGTGCCAACAATCTCCTCGTCGTACTCGTCCTCCACGTCCTCCTCGTCGGCAGCCTTCTTTCGATCAGCCACGGGGCCATACTTGGCGTTGAACTCCTTGCGGAACCGATGGGGGATAATATCAGCCACCACCTTGTCGATGGTGATGTAGGCGCTCTGGGCGGTGTCCGACAGGTGCTGCAGCTTTTCGGTGAACTGGGGCTCCAGCAGCCGCAGCAGGCGGGCCTTCTCGGCGTTGACCTCCTCGTTGAGCGAAAGTTGCGCCTCCTCCAGCTGCTTGGTCACCTTCTTCTTCCAGTACTGAAGAGCAGACTCCGCGGGGTCCTTTTCCTCGGGCGCTCCGGGCCACTTGAACGGCGTAATCTTCTCCTCCTCGGCGGACTCCGTGGCGGTAGCCGTTTCTTCCTCCTCCAGCTCTTCAACGGGGGTAGCAAGAAGAGTATCCTGAGCAGAGGTCTCGGTAGTAGTCTCAACAGAAGCGGAAACGGAAGAAAAAACCTCACTGACGGCAGTCTCGGTAGGGTTCTCGACTCCAATAATCACGGTTCCGGCGGTCGAAACAATGGTCTGGCTCTTGTGTCGGTAGAGAGAAACACGTTCTCGAATCTTGACCAGCTGCGGTTCCACGTTCTTGTCCCAGATCTCCTGGATCTTGGGCGCCAGCACGGCGTAGGTTCGGCCCACGACGCTCTCAATGTAGTAGTAGAGCTGTAGTGAGTAGGCCTTGACACGGGGGCAAACATGAGAGTGAAGGTACTTGACGGCCCGGTCGTAGTGGGGCTCCAGTTTGACCAGCACGGGCTGGATGTGGTTCATGTAGACGGTGAGGGTCACGATCCGCGCCCTTTCGTACTGCTGATTGGCCAGCTGCATCACGTGGTTGTGGTGGCCGATGAGAACCTGGTGGTGCTCCTTGAGATGGGTGTCGTAGAGCTGCTCTGCCTTGGAGTGCACTGTGTCCACGTGAGGGGCTAGGAACCGGTTGTAGACGGCCAGAGCGGCCCGTCCGCCCCGCTTGCCCGCAGGCACCACGTAGTTGTTGTTGAGCTCGACGGTCTTTGTGTAGTAGGGCCGGGCCAGCATCACGTAGGGCTCGGCGTAGGTGTCGTAGTAGGGCTTGACGACGGGCTCGATTCGCTGGATTCCGCAGTGCAGCGGTCCGCACAGCGCAGGGCTGTCTGTGTCGAGCTCGGAGCCGTAGGGACACTTCCAGTAGAGCAGGAAGACGGCGTACCAGAAGAGAATTCGCATGGCGAGACGGGTGGTTCTGCAAGGTGAGCAGGCGGTCTTTTTTTGCGTGGCTTTTTTCACACGCTCAGCGCCCCGGGGCGATTGAGGCTCGGCGGCCGCACTCCAGGGCTTTTCCCCCTTGTCTGCGGATTTGGCCATTGTAAAGTGTGTGGTTGCAAGTGTGGTGCAGGAACGAGGTGCGTCGAGAAAAGTGGTGATGGAGGGGTGGGGAGAGTTGGAGGATTATTTAGGTTGGCGCTATTGGTAGGGGAGACAGAGGAGGGTCGCTTCAACGGGGTTGTTTGTGGTCGGAATCGAATTTGGAAAGAAGTAGGGGCAACAGGGGGGCCAACTGAGTATATGTAGGTTTTGTCTCGGGCATTTGGACCTGGTTTGACGCAGTTGGAGAGGGGTCTAGCACGCTTCAAATCTCTCCAAATCACTCTATTTTCCACACTGCTAATTATCAAGCATGTGAATGGACCAGATTGAGGACGAGGGAGTACGGAATACCGAACAACCAGAATTCTCGCCACTCACGTGATCAGCAGGTTTACAGATTATGACCACATGACCAACTGCCTCAATCACTACCAATCACGTGGCACTTCTACAAGTACTCCACCTACCGAGTCCGGTGACTGGAGATTACCCAGCTTGTCATCTATTGTCATCCCACTAAATTATTTCCCCGCTAGTTATACGAGATTGCTGAGAGTGAGGGGTGTGGTCATGTGGCGGGTCGTGTCACGTGACGTAAAGCAGGCAGTCAATCACGTGACTGGCTGGATTTCCCCCCCCCCCCCCC
>ULGY01000002.1:1400342-1440288 GCA_900519085.1 Yarrowia deformans | reverse complement strand
CCCCCCCCCCCCCCACAATCAACTCATAACCTGACTCCACTGGACTGACTCCACCACTGACCATATCCCTATCTCGCCGTGCATACACCATTTCCACTTCGTTTTTCCAACCCCAACCCTGAAAATCATGCGGAGTGGTCACGGGATCAGCCGTACGTCAAAATACGGAATAAAAACAAGGGCGTTTTGGGCGGTCTCTCAGTGGCGTAACGGGGCATCATCTGGTAACCCTAACCCTGATCCCAATCGAGTGTGTATCAATGACAGCCGCACAGGATTAGTCACAAGCTCATTTGAGTGGACTGTAGACTAATGGTTAGCAAGCAAGGCGGTGATTGGGGTGGTGTTGTGGTGGTTTGTGGTCACGTGACGTTTTGTGATGGCTATCGACTTTAGCAGGTGTCACGTGCCTCATACTGGGCTTAGTCAGCCACCGTACAACTCACCGCCTCCGATCTACGTTCCGTTCTCTTCTCGTCAACGGTTAACGTGTCTCAACAATCGATTGGTTGAATCCAGCGCAGCAGTGATTAGGGGGATCGGGAGCTGTGTTTGAGAAGGGGGGGAAAAAAACCTGGGGGATAAGGGTGTGTTCACATAGACGTTTTGGGGGGGGGGGGGGATTACAGGCAGGGTGTAATTAGAGCAATCAAATGGGCAGTTCAGATACACCACAACAATACACCACCACTCCACCTACTCCTCCATACCTCAATATATCAAGCATGCCAAAATGTACGCAGCGCAAATCAGGCAACCCTGTTTTACCAACCTTAGTCTAGGCCTCTGTCAAGTGCAACAACTGTACACAGGCAACACACACACACACAAGTACCGCCTACAGTACACACCCCAAGCACTTTCTCGCAACACACATACCCGCCACTACAACCATGTCATTCTGGCGTATGGGATCCGGCTTTTCGTCGGTCAGTGTGATTGACAAGATTCTGGACAACCCCGACCATACCTTGCACGAGCTTCTAGACGAGCCCGACCTGCTCCAGGAGGTTCTCAACTCCAACGCCAAGCTCACCGAGTATCTGCGACGAGACGATATTCTGGAGGAGCTGGTCCAGTTGGTCAAGGGGTCTCCTGAGAAGAATGAGGAGGGTGATGAAGTCCATGATGAGCACAAGAGTGAGGAAATCAAGGAGGAAGGGGAGGATGAATCGAAGGATGAATCGAAGGATGAGACTGATAACGACAAAGACGACGATGGTAAGGAAGACGACGGTAAGGATGACGGTAAGGACAACGACAATGACGTTGAAATGGCAGACTCGGACGACAAGCACGAACCTGAAACCTCCCCCACCGACAAAGACGACGAAGACGACTCGGACACGTCGTTCGACTCGACCTCGTCAGACCCCTCCAAGTACAAGCTCGAGGAGGAGGACGAGCAGCACTACGCCCAGGTCGCGTCGGAAATTCTGTCTGCCGAAGTGTGGTCGCTGACCGAGGCGCTCATGGAGCGGGAGGAGCTGGTGCAGCAGATCTGGGAGATTCTCGACTACCCGGCCCCGCTGTCCATGAACCAGGCGCAGTTCTTCACCAAGATCTCGGAACACCTGCTGGACAAAAAGACCGACGACATGATTGCATTCATCAAGCGCCAGTCCAACTTTGTCGAGCGGTTCATGCGGCACATTGACGACCCGCCACTGATGGACTTCCTGCTCAAGGTCATCTCCACCGACAAGGCCGACAACTCCACGGGCATCATCGACTTTCTGCAGAAGCAGCGGCTGATTCCGTCGCTGATTGCGTTTCTGGGGCCCGAGGTCCCGTCGTACATCCAGTCTGCCGCCGGCGACTTTGTCAAGGCGTTTGTGACCATGTCCGCCAACTCCAACTCGGACAACTCGACCATCGGGCCGAACGAGCTGTCACGTGAGCTCGTCTCCGAGCCCGTTGTGCGCGAGTTTGTGCGGCTCATGCTGTTTGGCGGCACCGGTCTCGCTACCGGCGTCGGTATCATCATCGAGATCATCCGCAAGAACAACTCGGACTACGACTACATGCCCGTGCTGTTCATCACCATGAAGACACACCCGCCCGGACCCCGAGACCCCATCTATCTCGGCACTCTGGTGCGGATCTTTGCACAGCACGTGCCCGAGTTCCAGGCGATGCTGACCCGCCCCAGCAATAAGACGCTCAAGACGCCCATCGGCGACATTGAGCCGCTGGGCTTCGAGCGGTTCAAGATCTGCGAGCTGGTGGCCGAGCTGCTGCACTGTTCCAACATGACGCTGCTCAACGACCCCAAGGGCGAGACGATTGTGGCCGAGCGCGACGCCGAGCGCGAACGCGTCAAGCAGGTGATTGCCAAGGCCAACGAGGACGGCGGCGACATTGACTTTGCCCGGCTGTCTGTCTCCAACGAGGACGAGGAGCAGCAGAATGACGAGGAGAACGACGAGGAGGAGAGTGAGGCTGCCAAGGCTGATTCTGCCGAGGCCAAGACCGATTCTGCTGCGGAAGACCCTGACTCCGCGGAAACCGTCGAAACCGAAGACAAGGACGACTCGCTGGAGGCGATCGAGGGCGCGCTGCGAAAGGATCCCGTGGTCGGTGATCTACTGAAAATCTCGCTGGTGGACAACGATGTGATTGTCACGATTCTCAACATGTTCATGAAGTTCCCCTGGAACAACTTTCTGCATAACGTGGTGTTTGACATTGTGCAGCAGATTCTCAACGGGCCCATGGGCGACGGCTTCAATCGGTTCCTGGCAATCAATCTGTTTGACCAGGGCCAGCTGACGCAGCTCATTGTCGACGGCCAGAAGCGCTGCGACGAGTACGAGACCGAGCACGGCACCCGGATCGGGTACATGGGCCACCTGACGCTCATTTCCGAAGAGGTGGTCAAGTTCACCGCCGTCTTCACCCCGGAGTCGATTTCGCCGGTCGTGGCGGCGGCCGTCACCGTCCCCGAGTGGATCATGTACGTGGCCCACACTCTGGTCAAGACCCGCGAACAACACAACGCTCTTCTGGGCGGAGCCCGGCCGGATCACAACTCCGTGGCGCACAACCCGGACGCCATCATTCTCGGAGACGGAGCCGGCAACGAGCTGGGCGAGGAAGAGGCCGAGGACGACGAGCGGGACGGCGGGGTGGTGGATGCCGACGAAGACGCCAAGGAAGACAATCCCGACCAGTTTTCGCGGTACATGAGCCAGCAGATTACTGGCGACATGCCCGACCGGTTCGGCTCGTCCGATGAGGACGACGAGGACGATGTGTGGGAGGAGCGCAAGTTTTCCAACGATCTCAAGCCGTTCCACACGTCCAGCAAGAAGGAGTCGTCGGACGAGGACTCGGACGTGTCTGAGGGCGAGGTCGATGTAGAGCTTGAGCAGGAGACGTTGCCGGCCGAGGGATCAGCAGCAGGTGAGGACGAGGACGCAGCATTACGTTCGAGCAAGGGAGACAGCCAAAAGTCTGACGGAGATGGAAATGGAAATGAGGAGTCTGAGAAATCGGAGGATGCATAAATAATGATGTGATGAGATGTTAGCTAGCGAGTGTGAGCGTGTGAGGATGAGCGTATGAGGATGAGCGGAGCGAGGGTCTGAGATGGTCTGATGTAGACGGTTCGACCATTGTAGATTATGTAATATACTGTTGTCGATGAGGTGTGGATTACATAACATGCTCTCTCTTGACCTCAGCAATCACTCACACTAGACACGATGTAGACTGTTAGACCATGGTAAATGATGAGACGTGGGTTCCGTAATGTACTTCTGTCGATGTTGTAGATTACGTAGTATTTTGCTGCCTCTTGATCTTCAGAGGTTTGTCGCTTTTGAACTAGCTAAGCCATCACTCACAGTAATCAATTTAGTGTAATTTATTTTTATTTTAAAGTCATATTTCAGTGCTGGCCAAATTAAGGTTTGAATATATAAATATCCTCGATCCCAACAACTTGTCAAGTAAAGTACATTCCATACTTGAAGTACATAATCTACTTGTACTGTTGGTGCTCACACCACCTCGTCTAGCTAATCTAAATTAATTATACACATCGCCTCTCGCTCACTTTCGTCGACGTCCTCCGACCTTGGTGGCGGCCTTGGGCTTGGGCTTTTCTCGCTCCTCCTTGGCAGCCTTTTCTTCCTGGATCTTGGCCTCCTCGGCCTTTTCGGCGGCAGACTTGGGCTTGACAAGACCAAACAGAGCCACGGGCAGTGTCACCCACAGCGTATCCTTGACGCCGGGCAGCTCCACCTCCTGCGACGAAATCGGGTGCTCCACGTTGGTGTCCGTGTCCACCAGGTGGATCTCACCGGTGTTGTAGTAGCAGTACTGCCGACCGTCTACAATCACGTCTGTGGTGGCAGGTAGACGCACGCCGTTCTTTCGGCTGGCCTCCTTGCGCACCTCTCGCTCCACGCGCTCAATGGTGGACTTGATCTTTTTGGCGTTGAAGTACTTGACCACGTACGAGCCCAGACCGACCAGAAAGTAGAGCACAAAGAGCGCAAAGCCCACGCCGGGCTTGAACCGCTTGAACACAAACTCGCCGTTCTCGCCCTCCCGAGGGAACCCGTTGGACAGGTAGAAGTCGTAGCGTTTTCGCAGGTCCTTGTTGATGAGAATCTTGTACACCAGGCCCAGTCGGGTGAACCGATCCGTGGCGCCGGGCACCTTGCGGTTCTTGTCGGGATGCAATTGCCGCGACAGCTTTCGGTAGCTCTTGGTCACGTCGTCCACCGACGCCTTTTTCTCCGCGTCCAGCCACTGGTAGAAGCTGACGGGCTTGGTGTTGTCCGGGTTGAGGTCCTTCTGGACGGCCAGATGCAGATCGAAGATTTCTCGGTCCTCCTTGGACCAGTGGTTGCCGCCCTGGGCAAACACCAGCGTCACGAGCGTCACCAGGAAGATGATGGAGAACTTCATTGTCGTGGTGGGGTGAGAGGTTGTGCTTCTTGGGGGACTGGTCTTACGTGGCTCATGCAAAGTTTATGCAGCCAGAGGTGACGGGGTGGTGGTGATGGCACTGTGACGATGGTGGGGGGTGGCTGTGAGAATTGTGAGTTGGTCTTGTCTGCTGGGAGAAGTGAAAATCCCCCCGTTTATATATTTACGAACCGGCTTTGTGTCACTACAAACCACGCTTGGCGATGAGTGACCCAAGGTGCAAAACCCCGAAATGTATGCAACCTCCAACAAATGGGCTGGTCTACTCGAAACACGCTAAAATGGTTCTATAATGACGAGCATGTTGGTTTGATTGCAACATGGGCGCTTAATTGAACGAATCTCATGTTTGAGAATTTTGAAGAGATGCTGGTACAGTAGACACCTTGATCGACTCTTTAACTGTGTGTGAAGGTGTCTTCAACGTTAGCTACAAACACACTTAATGAGACACTAGAATGGATTTTCTGTATGGAACGTACACCAATCACATTCACCTCAGAATTGGTGCCGTAGCTCATACTTGTACGTACAAGTACCCATTAGTGCAGTGGTATGTTTGGTGGGGTGTTTGTACAACTATGTTAAGCACTGTCTGTATTCTAACCGCTAGTTGTCAGTCTCAAAAGTTGACTAACGTGTATCACGGGCTTTCGTTGGTCTTTCTACAAGCTCTTTAGACTCATTCAAAGCTCTTGATGGGACACACTCGTAGAATGAGAGACTTGTGTACTTCTGGCACCTCAACTACACATGCTGTAGTGACATTGGGGCTTACCAACGACTCCAGGAGTTGATCAATCTCATCGAAACACCTCAGTATACCTCTTCTACCTCTTTCCTGCTACCTCTTTCCTGCTTCATCCTGGTTTAATTCCGCGTTTCGAATTCAACCCATACACACCCAAAACAATAAATACATTCAGATACAAGTGAATCTTCCTTCTACACCTTTTTCTCAATCTCCTCAAACGGGTTGGACATGATGTCTGTATTCACAGGGGTTGTGGGCGTGTCCAGTCCATCAAAACCGTTCAGAGAAGTCACAGAGACAGTCACGGGTTCGTGCACATTATGAACAGGCAGAGTTGTGTCTGAAGACTTGGAGAACCACGAAAACCGCTTCTTTCGACGGGGCTTCTCCTGGAACAGTCTGTCGTCTGGAGGAGCGTATCGGTTTCGAGCTCGAATTTCGGAAACTCGAGAAACCTCCTCCTTCTGGAACGTGAGCTTCTTGATGACCGAAACGTACATGCCCACGGCGTCTTTACCGGTGCCAAAGAAGATGAAAGTCAACAGACTGATGGGGAAGTAGATCCACATCCACCAGGGAAGCGTGTCGCTGTGGATGCGGTAGATTGGCGCCTTCCACAGAAAGGTCTCTCTGTAATCGTTCCAGCTGTAGCCTTCCCAGAGCATGACCGAGATGTCGGAGATAAATGTGGCCAACATGACGGGGAATACAATCAGAACCACTCCAATGGCATGGAACAGCAGCCGTCTAAATCGGGACGTGTTGAGACCTGTGTTTGAGGTCGCCAAAATGTCCTTGAAGTCCTTTCGCTTCTTGTACACTCGGTAGATACAGACAGCAGCGTAGAGGAGAGCCACAACCCCCAGCACAGGTCTTCGAAGATGGTAGACCACAAAGGTGACCCACGATTCGCCAAACAGAGCCAGACAACCCTGGTACTTGACTAGAGCGTACGGACCGAGGTCTAGGAGAACAGTGAGAGCCATGAAGAGCACGGGGATCGTCCAGCAGATGAGCAGCTCGACCGTGACGGTTTTCCAGCTTCGAACGGGACCTCCTTCGTCTCTCAGAATGAGACAAAGAGATCTGATAGTAGCTATGCAGCAGCACATGATGATTGTATCGAGCGCAGTCAGAATTCGAACTGCAAACTCGCAGTAGCCTCGTCCTTCCCAGGCGGTTTCAAAATCGTCTCCTCCCCATATAGACGCGTTGACCAGCATCATGAGCTGGCCCACAAAGAGTGTTGCAAAGAGCGACAGCGCAATGTAATTCCGTCGCTTGATGTGCCATGCAGTTGGAGCTAGCAGACAGACGATGCCCAGAATGTTGACTGCCTGGAGCAATTGTTGTAGGCCCATAGTTGAGATGTAGGCGATGCTAGGGCTATGGTGATGGGTCTATCGTGTTCCAGTTCGTCTACTCATTCCAGAGCCCATATATAGAATAAATACAGGAACGGTGTGGCAGAGAATCGATAATTAGAGGCTCGATCTCCATTTTCAAAATTTCCCAGTTTGGAGACCATCGACAGATATTGGAGGTTGCAGGTGCAAAATTACCCCTTTGGGATACCATACAGACAAGCCGTTTACCCCACAGGACGTACCTGATGGTTTTGTGGCTGTGAAGGAGATGGAGGAGGAGGACTCACATATCTCTGATGATTCTGATTGCTCAGATTTTCGTTTGAATCCTTTCATGACTTCCTATGTCTTTGGCCAGTGCTTACTTAAACTTGGCATATTGTCCAGTTGAAAGAATTTGTTGAACCCAGTGATTATCCACATCAACCGTGTAGTCTGCAAAGTGAGCCACAAGTCTGCATCAGATCTGTAGGTCAGTAATTCATTCATTAATTAAATGTCACCACTCCTTGTAAGGCTCTCCACTTAAAGTGCAAATCATCTGGTGGCAGTTGCACAGCCCAACTTTCGCATCTATAGTACGAATTGAAATTCAAAGGTAGCAATGGATAGCCAGAGTGATTGCGATTCCAGTGGTAAATATCTCAACCCGTTTAACCTCCTCATCACTCCACAAAACCCCAACACCTCAAACTGGCTCAAATCGGAGATTCCAGAAATACATCATGAAATCGAGCACGGTCGAGACGAGCAAGAAACCAAGTATTGTATCATAATAGGCATAGCCAGTCAGGGTACCGATTTTCGCCGCGATCGGAGGACGAAAAATAATGAAACGGCCGTCAACTGTGTGAAAAGTTGGAATTTTTGACCCAACCAACCCACATCTTCATCAGCACACTCAATTGAGCCATCCGCAGCTTTTTCTGACCCTTCTCCATCCCCTAATTCCCCTTAATCAACACCCTGCTGTACCCCCCCCTCTCCTCCTAATAAACTCACGCACCACCAACATGCATATCCCAACAGATCAGTCTTAGTAACTCAGCAGAAACACACCACACTCTTCCAGCATCCTACAACAATGGCATCGGCTCTGGTTACCAAGTACCTCACGCTGTACAACAGCATTTCGGCGTTTCTGTGGTTTGCCGTTCTCGCCCGGCTTCTGATCCTGCTGCCTCTGGTGGGCTACGATTACGTGTCGGGAGGGCTCCGGGAGTTTCTCATTGGCGTCCAGACGCTGGCTGGACTCGAGATTTTCCACTCGCTGTTTGGGCTCGTGCGATCCCCTCTGCAGACCACCGTGATGCAGATCTTCTCGCGATTCGCCCTGGTCTGGGGCGTGCTCTACCAGTACCCCCAGACCGGCACCGACATCTTCTTCACCTTCATGGTGATTGCGTGGTCCGTCACCGAGGTGATCCGGTACTCCTTCTACGCGCTCAATCTGGCCGGCTGGGGGGTCCCCGACTGGCACCAGTGGATCCGGTACAACTTTTTCCTGGTGCTGTACCCTCTGGGGGTGTCTGGCGAGATGAAGCTCATGTGGAACGCTCTGGCGTACGCCCGAACCGAGCAGCCCTACTTTGCCATGTTCCTCAAGTCCGCCATGGTCATCTGGCCCGTGGGCCTGTACATTCTGTACTCCCACATGCTCAAGCAGCGATCCAAGCATTACCGACAGGCTTCCAAGAAGGATACTTAGGTGGAGGAATGATGTAATGAATGATGATATTCGCGAGGTGTATCAAGAGTAGACTGTTGAGGTTTGGGGGGGGGAAGGTAGTCTAAGTAGTGTAAGATACCGTCTGGAGACTAATGGGGAGGTTATGACTTGATCTTTTGACATTAGGGAAGTAATGAGTTGATCTTTTGACAATGTGGGGGTTGCGAGATGATTTTTTGATTGCAATGGTCATCGGCACCAACTGGAATCCTCGCTATAGTTTACAGAACTTCCAGGGCTCTAGTATACCGTTTATGCCACCGTTCAGTTCTCTCAAGCTTTGTATGAACAATCGAGAGTCGATGGAAAACCCAATAAATCCGGAGAAAATAAAAAAAAATCACCACAAATACAACTCGATTGAAACATTCCATAAACGTACTCCTTTCAACTCTCCAAACATACCTTGTTTTGTTACACCATACACACACCCTCGCCTAGATCTTAGAACGCACCTACAGACAAGAGACATAAGAACAACTCATGTAACTCGTCCTGACAAAATAAAACGGGTCCCAGAGCCCACCCATCCAACAACAGCAATATCCGAAAAAAACGCCACTTTGCCCTCTGGTCCATAAATGTCCACTTTTCAAACTCACGTTTCTTGCCTCGCCTTGGTATTACTCATCATATGCAAAGTTTGATTGTGCAGAGCATACCCCAGACTCAACTTCATCTCTTCAAGAGCTTTACAAACAGCCACAATGCTCCGACTAGTGCGATCTTCCCGAGCGTTCTCGACCTCGCTCATCCGAGCAGGCACCCAGGCCAACATCAACCCTGTGGCGGGCAAGACCGCTGACCAGGTCGATGTCAAGATCGAGCCCATCCCCCGACACGGCGAGGAGACCGAGACCAAGCGAGCCCGTCTGCTGTACCAGAGCCGAAAGCGAGGCATTCTCGAGACAGACCTGCTGCTGTCGCGGTACGCCAAGCTGTATCTCAAGGACATGACCCGAGAGGAGCTGGAGGAGTACGACAAGCTGCTGGACGAGCCCGACTGGGACATTTTCTACTGGGCCACCCGAAACGAGAACATCAAGCCCTGTCCCGAGCGATGGGTCAAGAGCCCTGTGATGGAGAAGCTGCGAGAGCTGGCTGAGAATAAGAACCGGGAGGTGTTGAGAATGCCGGAGTTGTAAGCGGAGATCATAGGACAAGTCTCTAACATGAAAAGCCTCCAACATGACCAGCTCCAACCGTCCAACGTCCGAAGCAGCTGGGTCTCCGTTCCACCCTTCTGATGACAAGTGTATATATGAATAAACAACTGATGAGTATGAGAGGTGTGGTACGATTTGCAGTACCTGTACGATACCCCTGACCGTTTTCGAGAGAGGTCAACTGTCTCTGTCTCATAATAGCAGTATCAGTGTAGTTCAAGGGAAATAATGAAAGACTTGAATAGTGATTTCGTGTCTTGGGCGGTCTTGGAGACAAGCTACAGTATCTACAGTGAAAACTCCTATTGGGGATGTTCGTATCTACAGTACGTACCGAATACACGAGTACAGCCAGAAGGGGGAGCACTGCAATTGCTTGAAGTCGGAAGGATTGGTATTATTGTACCATTCGAATCAGCAGAGTTAGAGGGTGGACTCTGCTGTTCTGGAAACACCTGTAGATGTAATATTGCTCAAACAATACCAAAAGTACCCCGCCAAGACGCTCTCAATCTAGTCTCATCAATAACTCGAAAAAGACGGACTCGTTTCATCCATTGTCTCTCTCATTGACACATCTCCATCAAACACCCAAATCAGGACATGTCAATAGCCCACCTGCAGAACCGCAGACATGAAACTTTCCATATTGGTTCAAAGCAGTATCGACAATGAGACGGGGACTTTGCCAAAGCGTTCCAATCGGGCTGTTTCCATAGATGCAATCACTCTTGAACGTTTCTACTGCTTCCAAACCTGTCCTCTCGAGACTGTATAAGTACCACTGTAACACCCCCCTCTAAAACTCCATCAAACCAACCACCCCAATCACCACCACCACCACAACCACTACTACAATGAGCGTCGTTAAGCGAGAATACGGAAACGAGTCCTACCGAGTCAACTCCAACGTGACCATCGTTGGCGGCTACCGAACCTACCAGCCTTCTTCCTGTGTTATTGCCTAGGGCGAGACATGGACTGAACACTAGGATATAGATCAATTGATTGTTATTTTATAGGACTATACGGGTCAAACCAGAAAATATGTCTCCTTACTTTAAGAACGATTATCGTGATGATTTGTAGCGCAAAAATTCATCACCAGAGCCCAGGTGAACGTTTGGTTCAACAAAACGTCAACTAATGACAACTAATTGACCCCTTCGGTACCACTCTAAATAGCTCAAGTCTGTGGTTCACATTCGAAACCTATCAACTAGCCTGAAACACCCTTTGAAGAATATTGACCCGCTCGGCACCACAGTAAACACTTGTACAGTCTGTTAACGTCTAACGGCCTCTACTGTGGGGCAAATTCAAATAGCGGCAAGTAATAAATGTCGATTCAAGTGGTACAATAACCCTTGCAGTACAGTACAAATGTTCGTAGCAACACTTGTAGTCAACATCCTCATGCTCATACTTGTACTTGTAGCGAATTTTTATAGCTCAGCCAAAACACCTCTCATACCCGTACACCACCACAGCTCTGATCACATCATCCTAAATTCCCCTCCTCATCACTGTCTCACATTTCAAGCTTCAACGGCCCCAACGTTTTTCACGGTAAAACCACGCAAGCCATTTTCGCTCTATTTAGCCGCTTCACAAAAAGTAATTCTCCATACTCAGACCTCCACATCCTCCACGCTCCCCCCACTAATCAATAACTTATCTAATACACTACTTGTAGGTTCTAATACTCGTCCTCCTGCTTGACCACAACCACCTGTTCCGGCGACAGGTCGTCCTTGATGCCGAGGCGGGCCAGCGCCAGCTCCGCCGACGACGTCTCGAGCTTGGTTTCGGGGATCCCCAGCTGCCGCTCCAGCACGTTGAGCCGGTCGTACATGTCGATTTCCCGCTGGTTCTGCTCGTCAATCACCGTCTGCAGCTTCTTGATGTACTCGACGCTCTTGATGAGAATCGTGCCCTTGTTGGGGCGCCCATCCTTGGTCCCAGGGGTCTGTGACGGCGGTGGCGAGCCCATGGGGCCGAGTGTGGGCGAGCCGCCGATTATTGGCTCGTTGAGAAAGTTCTCGGGGATCAGCGTCGACAGCTCCTGGATGCGGTCGTTGATGTTGTCGCGTCGTCGGCGCTCGACGGCGTTGTGCGACTCGCGTCGCTTGCGCTTGCGCTCCGCGGCCGCCAGCAACTGCTGCTGCTTCTCGTCCAGAGACCTCGAGATGACGCCCTTGGACAGCGGCGAGCGCGCGTACGGCGACAGCGCTCTGTGTTCGATGGAGGAGCCGTAGGAGGACGGCGAGCCAAACTGGTCGGCAAAATTGACCTGACGCCGCGACGCGCCGGACGACGACGTGGGAACGGGAATGTTGGTGGGCGAGCCGTAAGGAGTGGTGTCGGGGGACAGCGACGAGCCCATCTGCTGCTGTTGCACGGGGACCATGCCCATGTTGGAGATTCCTGCGGACGAGTTGCGCGAGTGCGACGCCGACGACGGGTAGTAC
Source organism: Yarrowia deformans (assembly GCA_900519085.1). Taxonomy (NCBI): domain Eukaryota; kingdom Fungi; phylum Ascomycota; class Dipodascomycetes; order Dipodascales; genus Yarrowia; species Yarrowia deformans. The sequence goes on along the minus strand of ULGY01000002.1, from coordinate 1,427,860 downwards.
GACGCGTTGAGCTGCGGGCTGTCGGTTAGATTGGTGTTGGTGTTGGTGTTGCCCATGGCGGAGCTCATGGCGGTGTTGCCCGTAGCATTGTTAGTGTTGCCCATAGCATTATTATTGTTGTTGTTGTTGTTGTTGTTGTTGTAATTGCCGCCATTGCCGCCGTTATTGCTGTTGTTGCTGTTGTTGTTATTACCACCGCTCTGCCTCATCTGAGAAGGCAACTGAATTCCGTCCATGCTGTTGACATAACGGCCAATCATGTACTCGTCAAACGGACTGGAAGACTCGGGAATGGGCGGAGTAATGCCGTACTGCAGCTGCGTCTCCGGCGGATACATGTTGTTGCTGTTGTTGCCGGTCTGCGGAATGTACTGGCCGCGGTTGGACGACTCCGGAGACAGGTCGTCCAGGTCCAGCAGGTCGTCCGGGACCGTGCCCATCTGCTCGAGGTCGTCGTAATTGATTCCGCCCTGCAGCACCTGGCGCGACAGCAGCGAGCCGTACTCGGGCGAGCCCACCGTCTGCGAAAAGTGCAGCTCGTTGAGCGTGTCGTCTGTGTATTTGTCGTTGGGGTTCATAATCCCTCAGTGGCGTGCGGATACGCTGGGAAGAGAAGAGTGGGTTGGGATGTGGGGGAGAAGAGGTGTGGTGGCGAATTGATTGGTCGGTGACTAATCAGAATACCGGTCGAAAAAGGAGAGCTCAATTCAGAGAGAGTGGGTTTTGGAGTGTAAGGAAATGTTGGTGTGTAGTGTGCGTGTGTAGTGTGTGCTGTGTGTGCTGTATGTATCGTACAGTAGTCTATGTGGGTATACCTGTCGGAAGCACCCCAATAAAAGTTAGAGTTGGTGGGGCCGAGAAATATAACCAAGTGGCGTTGCGGAGAACAACAAGGTATTGTAGCCGTGAGCTAAGCGATGGTGGTGGTTGTGATTAGTAAGAGTAGGTGGGGGGAGGCGGTGGTTTGGACAATCACGTGAAGCAGGTATCGTACTTTGCGCTCACTTCTGGCAAAACCCGTCCTCTCAACGGCTGACTAAAAAACCCTCTCTTTGGTAGACCCTGCGTGCTGTATGTTCACCAAAAAGGAAGTGACCCAGCCCAAACGGGATGTTGGAGGTAAGGAGGTGTGAGGGGAGGGTGTAGAAGGTGTAGAAGGCGGAGACTGTCGTAGGACGGTAACGGCAGTTGAGGAAGGTAATTTGAGGGTGGTGGAGGCGTAGATTGAGGCTGCTTACTAAGCTGGAGGTTGGAAGACTGTAATATTGCTGTTCAGTGTCGTGGGGTCGGCTTCTGTAAATAATCCGAATGTCCGAATTTGAGATGTCGAAATGTCGAAACGTCGAAATGTCGAAATGTCAAAATCCGATCTTGTCAATTCGATTTTGTGAATTCGATTCTGTCACTTCGAATAATCCGTCGACAATGGGGCGTGCTATGGTCAAATAATATCTTCGGGGAACCCCTTCATATAACCTGGACCGGGGGCGGGGAGCTCACATGGGTCTCAGGGCAATCTCCTTATCCACCCTTCTAGAGTAATTAGTGTGCTTGTACTCCGTACCACCCCCTTCTAAATATACTCTGCTTCTTTGTCAAGCGCCCCCAGAATGCTCATGAGACAAGCAAAAGATGCCTCAAAGAGTCCAAAGGTCTAACCCACCCCTTGCCTCATGATGCGCCTATTTCCATAATATCGTCCAGGTTGAGCCCTGACCGCTTTGTCCAGGCGTGTAACGTTGCTACCAGGTTCCCTCCAGCCCAGTTTGTGTTGTTGCAGTCACACCGGGTGTACAGGCAATACGGTAACGGCAATACGGATGTTACACCGTTACAATACCGTACCCCCCAGCTACTACCCCCACTTTCTCATTTCCCAGGTCTACGTTTACATGCCTTATCCATGCCATGCACACCGCTCGATGTTCAGGTGACCAAGACAGTTCCTATAGAAAGATCATTTGAGGGATCATTTGAGGGACAGAAAAAAACCCGCTGGAACCTGCTGCTCCCGCTAATCCTGGCTATCCGTCTCTCCTCCGCCCAGTGACCTCGCACCCGTGTCCCCAGCTATCTTCTCGCAGATCCGCCTATGGTCTAAAAACGGACCACGGCAACAACGGACAAAAAAACGTCATGCCAGCCCCTTCCCACAGAGGTGACACGCGCTAAAAATACGAAGGGGTGGACCAGAGTGATGGCGAATGCGTAAACGAGTCGCGTAAACGATCGACGGGAACGGACGACGGGAACTATCGACGGGAACGAAACACGTAAACGGTGTCGTGCGATACACCGCGTCAAGCCTGTCACTCGCTTGTTTGAGACATTGCAGGGCGCAATGTGTAAAGTGTAGTGTGCAAGTTGCCGTTATAGGCACCGTTTTGCCACTGGAGATGTATCGTAGTTGGGGTGTTGTTCGATAGTCGATTCATTACACCTAAAAAACCCATTCTAAAGATGGACTAGCTACAATACCTGATACTGTAACAGTTGATAGAGATTCTTGACAGACCATCCAACAATCAGACGGTTCACCCAGCATAAGCTTTTTTTGTAGTTTGCGGAAAAAGAGGTTCTTCAAATGGCTCTCTTCAAATGCTCCCTTCAAATAGCTCAATGGATGGTTGAGTCGGTGTGAGAAATGGTTTTCTGGCTAATTTTCATCGAATTTTTAATCTCGGAGCTCACGTGCTAAACCGCCAAAAAAAATCATTTCATCGACGCCAAACATACCCCATTCCGCCCCACCACCTGACACTCTTAACCTCAGCACTTTTTCCGGCATTTAGCACCACTGTTTAAGTTCATTGCCAACTCCCGACAGACGGTCTTCCAGATACTTTGTTCGATACTCCGTACATCTCACCACACCATCCGGTACATCCGTCACATCTCCTCCCACAATGGCAGCCGACGCGTACACCTTCATCTTTGCCATTCTCGTTTCGCTGGTGAACCTGTTTCTGCAGGTGTTCTTCACAATCATGTACTCGGACCTGGAGTGCGACTACATCAACCCGATCGACCTGTGCAACCGGCTCAATAACTACGTGTTGCCCGAGGCCGCGGCTCACGCGGCGCTGACCATTGTCTTTCTGCTGACGGGCCATTGGGTCGTGCTGCTGCTCAATGCCCCCATTTTCGCCTACAACGCCCACAAGATCTACACAAACACCCATCTGCTGGACGCCACTGAGATTTTCCGAACGCTCAAGAAACACAAGCAGGAGTCGTTCATCAAGCTCGCGTGTTATCTGGTTTTTTTCTTCCTCTACCTGTATTGCATGATTGCTGCGTTGGTGAGGGAGGATTAGCGAACGAAGACGACGAATACAACGAGTACAATACGAAGTATTGTGTGAGTTGGATGAGTTGGATGAGTGAGCGTTTGTGGATGAGCCAATGGTGAATGAGAGTCGAATGAGAGTTTGTTGAGCGTGTGTTGATGAACTCTTGAATGAGCATACCACTCTCCAACCAGAGAAGGACTGTTTCAGCCACCAGGCCATTCTCCTCACACATCCCAATTCACCTATCCGATCAAGAAGAGGGAACACGGTCGAAACAGGTTAGGAAGAGCTGTCAGCAGCTCCGGAGGTACATACCACAGTACACTCCAGGAATAAGGACAAAAGCCTAGACAGGTAATGAATGCATTTTTGTAACCAGCTAATGATGTAAACGAGGTTCAATAAAATGATTAATAAATAAATTACTATACAACAGATATGACCAATCGATCGTCAATCACTCCGACATCTTCTGACTGGCTACCTCCAACAGTCCATTAAGCTGACGGATCTTCCCCAGCAACTGCGTCTGCTCCTCGATATGGGCCAGTTTATCAAACACAGAGGGCGATATCGTCACTCCCGAAGACTCCACGCCCTTCAAACTGTTGTTGACCTCCTCCACATCGTGCAGAAACTCGTTGACCAGCCGTGTATCGTCCCAGGTCCGTTTTTTCGCGCTGTATTCGCGTCCCTTGCGATCAGTCTCGACCCGGGCCTGGTTAAGATTCTCGTTCACCTTGAGTAGAGCTTCCTGGGCCGTGTTTTTTGTTCGAATCAGCTTGGCAACACGAGCTCGTTGCATGTACACGGCGTTGTTGATATCACAGAGCTCTTCAAACCGGAGTCGCAGCTGTAACATGTAGTTTTCAATCACTCCACGCTGCTCGTGGTCCACGTCTTTGCCCAGCTCTTGCTGTAGAGTTTCGAGAACCATCTGGCTGACGAAATCCACCATGGTCACTCTGGGCGAAAACTCCGGCTCTTCCGTGTCCAGCTGAGTCACCTCGAGCGCAATTCCCTTTCTGCTCTTCTTTTTCGGCCGACTCGTACTTCCCGTGTTTCTAAACGACGTGTGCGAGCTCTCGTTGTCGCCCTCTTCGGCAGTATATGTTTTGATTCGATCGGCGTAGTTGCCTCGGGCACCTTGAGATTGCCGAGGAGGACTAGGAGAACGTTCCTGATCGTGTTCCAGATCTTGATCCACGTCAGAAAGAGCTGCAGGGACGAATTCGTCGTCGGAATCGCTGACATCAAATCGGTCACGTGACTGAACGACAGCACTGAGATCAACAGAATCTTCGTCAATGGGAACAGCAGCGGGAAAAGAGGGTTCAGCAGGTGGTGGAGACTCCTCGAAATCTCGGGTGAGATTGAATTCTGGCGGAGAGGTCGACACAGGTCTGACAGGGAGTGTGTAAGGTGTTACAGCAGGCGCTGGGTCCTCACTTGGTAAGTCGTCCACATCTTGTAACCCATCTGGTGAGTCGTCTGGTAAACCATCTGGCAAATCATCTCGATCCCCAGACTCCTCCAACCTCGGCATCACGTCCGTCTGACGTCTCCGCTGGGTCCGTTCGAACGGAGTGGGAGTTTGTGCCTCCTTTTGCTGGTCTTTGAATCCGTCTCTTGTCGACACCGTACTTCCTGGAGTGGTTCCCTGAATGACGAGTTTGACCGGCCCCACTTTTCGCGTTCTGTGTTAGTAAGCGAGTTGGAAACCATATCTGTTGCTTCCGTACTCACCCAGCGCCCCGCATGCGCGCCTCTCGGGCGTCTCTGTTCATTTTGGCGAGGTTTGGCGAGTCTCTAATCGTGATGTTGACGCGTGAACGCTTGCATCAGACGTGCATATGCCAAAATAAAGATCTCCAGATTTAACTAAACTAAATTGAGCTGACGAAAGTGAGGTGGGATAATAAAGAAAAATAAGAAAAAAAAACCTGTTTTGAGACCGCCAGGAGACACAAAAGGTCTGAATTTCAGGGCGGCAAAAAGATGGCGACATCCGCAGGATTCGAACCTACGCGGGGAAACCCCAAGAGATTTCTAATCTCTCGCCTTAACCGCTCGGCCAGGATGCCAACTGTGTCCAATAACCTTGTTAGGGTTTAGTTGGGGGTTAAGTAGGAATAATGGTCACGTGACCACCAGAGATATTTGCGGATTAAGGAACGAGGAAAAGAGATATCGACAAGCGGGAAAAACTGAGCAACTCTCCAAGAAGAGTTCTATCGAATGAGACTCCTACCATCTAAATAAAATAGCTACCATTACCCCTTTAAAGCACCTCTAAAATCCACTCAAGATCAAACTTACAGTTACCGCCTTCAATATGTCACCAAACATAGCGTACTACAGCATTCGTTATCACAACACACCCTACACATGTGGCCATTCACTCGAAAAGAAAAGCCGATTCTGGAGACGCCCGCGGTGGACGACGTGATTCTGTCGATGGACGAGGATCTGCAGCAGTTCATGGCGTCGCAGATCCGAACCACCACCGGAGTGTACACCCCCATCGAGGCGCCCGAGTACCAGGACGAAAAGTCGATAGCAGCCAACATGGCCGAGTCTGCGGGCGTTTCCAAGGCCGAGGCCAAGCAGCTGGTGGCCAATGCCGTGTCGCTCAACTGTCTGGACTTCCAGGAGGCGTTCCAGAAGTGTTCCAAGGAGAAGTACGCCATCCAGTGCAACGGGCTGCTCAAGCAGTTCCACGACTGTCTGACGATCCAGACCCAGACCTTCAACCAGCTCAACTACGCTCAGCAGACTCGGGACGAGCAGAAGGAGATGCGCAAGAAGGTCGACAAGGCGTTCATGACCCAGAGACCGCAAACGGGGCAGGAGGGTGCGTACTTGACTGCTGTTGGGTTGTAGAGAAGGAGGGAGGAAGGGCAAGGACTGCTGATGGGTGGTCAACACAGCCATGTGGACAGCACAGTCACGTGGACAACACAGCCATGTGTTGACAAGTATATATAATGGTATGACTATGAGTGGAGAGGTGGCTGATTAGAGCAGTAGCTAATTACAAGTACTGGTAGACTACAGTGTAGCTGATGTGACATTGAACAGTGAGAGACCAGTTTGAAGCAGTTAGAGAAAGGTTCTCCTTATCACGTGGTACACGTGATACAGATGGTCGCAATTATATGTCAAAAAACAAGAATGAGCCATAGAGCTCTAGACTATCGTGTATACTGTTCTTTGCCAGGAGTGTTAGCCTTACTGTAAATTACTTGTAGTAAGGTATCTAGATTACTGCACAAGAATCGACGCAGCACTACAAGTACATACCATCACCATTGACTCAAAAGTACATACCAATTATAACCGATCTCCATCATCGATCTAGTTCGATCTTTACATGAATTAATTTATTGTCTTCCTGTACTTTCGCACAAGTACTGACAATTCGATTGCTACGACGCTGCTCGTATTTTTTATGTAATACTTCAAAATACATCCACCAACTACAACTCCACCATCGCTTTTCACTGGTCAATCATCGGATATATTAAATCTGTTAATTACATTGCATCCCCTCATGTGGTTAATTACATTCAACAGCTACGGCGGCGACGGTTAGTTGTGTTGGCGTCGTCCGCCCGCTGCAGATATTACTGTGGTTGGTCATGCCGATTCGCTCACTGCGCTCAGTGTTGCTCCGCTTACTGTTGCTCGTTAGTCGGCTTACAAAAGCAACGCAACAGCACCGGCAATCACACCAGCGGTCAGATAGTTGGCGTTATTGGTTCCAGCGCCAGAACTGCTGCCCGTAGAGGAAGCAGAGGATGCAGCAGAACTACCCGAAGCAGACGCGTCGGTATCGTTCTCCAGAGTACCGTCGATCTGAATGGTCTGGTTGCCGTCGACGTTGCCCACGGCGTACTTGCCCTGGGGCATGTTGTTGAGGAAGTCGTCGTCGCTGGGCTCGTCACAGCCACAGGGGTTGTAGGCCTTGCAGAAACACTGGATGTGGTAGTCCGTGCCGTTGATGGTCTTGTAGTAGTTGTACTCGTAGAGCTGGTCGTTTCGGTTGAAGCCGTGGTGCATGGCGGATCCCAGCAGCAGACCGGCTCCGGCTCCCAGAACCAGACCGGGGAAGATACCGCCCATGGATCGGGCTCCAGCGGGGAAGGGCTGGGTGGCGCCTCCGGCGTATCGGTTGCCGTAGACGGGGGCGCTTCGCGAGGGCATCTGCGAGTAGGCAGGAGGGGCTCCGTTGGCGCCGCCTCGGTAGGGCGATCCTGCGGGGGCAGGTGCCACTCCTCCTCGAGCAGAGCCTGCAGCAGCTCCGGGGGCGGCTCCTGAGTTGGGTCGGGATCCGGAGGAGCCCGAAGAGCCGGAACCAGAGGATCCCGAAGATCCAGAGGAACCAGAAGAGCCCGAAGAGCCAGAGGAGCCAGAGTTAGGTCGAGAACCAGAAGATCCAGAAGATCCAGACGATCCAGAAGATCCGGAACTAGAACCTCGAGATCCAGACGATCCAGAAGAAGAACCTCGAGATCCGCCTCCGCCCTTGGAGCCGCCTCCTCGTCGTTTCTCTAGGGTTCGCTTTTCAGGCCCGGGAAGCACGTTGCCGGGGACTTTAGGGACCCAGACGTTTTTGGGCTCGGGCTCGGCGACGGGAGCGGCGACCGACGCGGCCGAGAGCGCGGAAATGAGTAGCAAGTTGGAGAATTTCATGTGTCGTTGTAGGAGGAAGAGTTGTGTGTATTTTCGATGTAAGCAAGAAAGGGACCACTTAAGCTTATGTATTGGGTCGTACAATAGTTTATGATGTGCAGCGTAGACAATAAGGTTACAGCCCCCCATCCCCGGCAACCTTAAGGTTCCGTGCATACGTCATATGATGCGGGCAGTGGAGGGTGTGGTGAGGGCGGAGTACGAGGTGGTGGGTTGGTGTAGAGGGGTGGTCTGGGATTAGTAAGGGCATATAGGGGGGTGTTTGAGCTGTCACGTGATCGATTAAAGCTTTTTCCGGGCCTCAAAAACGTCTAAATGACGGTTTGGATCGCCCTTGTTTTTTCCCTCCTCCAGTTGGGAGTTCGAATCTTGGTAACGCTCTTCAACAAAATACAGTTAGGCGAAAAGTGTCCGCAAGCAAACCAGCTGAGCCGTTGATTGTAACCTTGGATTCACTAAAGACTGACAGATGGAACTATTTGGGGGCGTTTTTGACATGAAACCGGTAAACCAGATGTGTATAATCGATTCAAATATGCCCCGAGTCTCGCTCTCCACGGAAACCCTTCAAAAGCCGTCTCTACAACACTCTCTCCACCAAAGATGGGTGCGACTTGTCGACAAAAAGCAACGTTATTTTTCGGAGCTTGCCCAAAGTCCGCTGCTCGCAACTCGAGACGCTTCAGCCGCAATTAGGGCGCATGCTCAGACTCAAACTTCCGTTAGCGCTGCCAGAGACATAACGTCGTCAACCTTATTGGGGGTGATGAGAAGGGAAGAGGAGGCGGTTTGAGGGTCCAGAAGACGGACAAACACAACGGGGACTTCACCATTCGATTTCTCCGGTCGTAAATACCCGGAAAATCAACTCTCCGTTCGTTTTTAGCTCCGCTACATCTCAGTATAAGCCTTCTCCTCTAGCCCCAGACTAGCATGGAAAAAGGCCTCTACCAGACACTAGACACACAGCCGAAGAGTATGACCGAGGCCAAGCGGAATCACATTCTGACTAAGCGCTAAAGTCCTTGGCAACCAAAGTCGGTTGAACCCACGCCACCGGCAAACAGATCTACCTCAAACTCTGGACTCCCCAAAGTTCAAGTCATGTGATTACTAAGAGTCTATAACAGTTATATTTTATACTATGTTTACATAATCAATCAATCTTCAGGCTCCTCCACAGTGTAAGTGGGCTCATCGTTCTTACCTTCCTCCTCAGCAACAGTGTACTTAATCTCATCACCGTCAACAAATCCTCCTCGGTCACACAGTTTGTAAAACAGACTGTCGTGGTTCTTGAGCAGGTTCTGGGGAGTGTCAAACTCCTCCACCTGACCAGCGCTCAGCACAATGATTCGATCGCTGTCAAGAATCGTGTTGAGACGATGGGCAATGGTGAGAATCGTCTTTTCCTTGAACTCGGTTCGAATCGTCTGCTGCAAAATCTTGTCGGTCTCCACATCGACTGCAGCAGTAGCCTCGTCGAGAATAAGGATGGGAGACGGGTTGAGAAGCGCCCGACCCAGACACATGAGCTGTTTCTGGCCTGCAGACAGATTGGAGCCTCCCTCGTTGATCTTCATGAGCAGCTCCTGATGCTTTCCGTCTGAATCGGTGGAAGAACGCACAAACTCGGCCAGATGAGACAGCTCCAGCACCTTCCAGATCTGCTCGTCGGTGTGGGCCGTTCCAGAAGGGTCCAGGTTCTCTCGGATGGTTCCCTCGAAGATCTGGGAGTCCTGGGGAATGATGGAGAGTCGCTGACGAAGGTCCCGCAGTCCCAGTTTCGAAATATCCACTCCATCAATGGAAATCTTGCCTCCAATGGCCTCGATGATTCGGAACAAAGACAGAGTCAGCGACGACTTGCCTGCTCCGGTTCGGCCCACAATTCCAATCTTCTCCTTGTGCTTGATATCGAGCGAAATGCCCCGCAAAACAGGGTCCAGACCCTCTCTGTACCGGGTAGAGTAGTCGTCGAAGGAAATGGTGCCCTTTTCGGGCCACGAGGGCGGCACACAGCCCGGAATCTCAGTGATGGCCTCAGACTTGAGCTCACAGTACTCCCAGACTCGCTCCACTGACACAGAGTGGGTCTCGACGTTGATGGCCATTCTGACCATGAGCACCAGCGTCCAGGTCACGTTCAGAGCGTACGTCATGACGATACCCATGATGCCGGGGTTCATAAAGTTGTACCATCTTAGCGACAGGATGGAAAAGAGACCCGTGGCAAACACCACGAGCGCCGCAATGACCCGCAGACGCAGCGACAGCCATCGGTTGAGGTTTTGCTGGATGAACCGTACCTTTGCGGACACATCCGTTCGGGCCTGGTTGATCTTTTCGTAGGTGGCTTGACGGGCGTATCCTCGGATTGTTGACACTCCATTAAGCGTTTCCTGGAAGTGGGCGTAGACTGGCGATCGAGAAGCCGTCACCAATCGACGAACCTCGCGAGAAGAATGAATGTAGTACTTTTGGTACCGGTAAAAGAGCACCAGCAGCGGGATGATGAACAGAAGGGTCATGGGGGTTGCGAAAATGATGACCAGAAGCGACGCCATGCCGGCAATGATCGCGTTGAACAGATACTCAATGGCCGAGGGCAGGTTGGCATCGATCTTGTACAGGTCTCCGGAGAACCGGTTGGTGATTCGGCCCAGAGGAGTGGTCTCAAAGAAGGACATGGGGGCTCGCAGCACACACGCCAGCATCTTGGCGTGCATCTCGATGCCGGCCTGGATGGCTCCTCGAGCGTGGAGGAAGATGAGCTCCAAAACCAGCCAGATGCCTGACCCAATGCCCAGAATGAAGTAGACGGTGAGATAGTAGCCTGGAGAAGAGAGCTCTGCGTCGTCGGATCGCTCGGCCCAGTCCTTGAGCCAGTAGTTGGCTGCTACCTGGGACACCGACACCATGACGTTGCACAGCAGAAACATGGCCAGGTTGCCGAGCCCCAGAGCCTTGGCGTATCGCACGTAGACCGAGGACTTGATGTCGCCCGAGGTGACAATCTCCTGGTTGACGCGGTCCGAGTCCCGTTCCTCGGCGTTGGACTTGGGGCCCTTTGGAGCGATGAATTCGGCGGTAGAGGCTCGTCTGAGAGTCAGAGTCCGTTCCATACCCAGCTCCTCAACGGTATCTTCTCCTTCAATAAGAACAGGATCGGATTCAACCATAGAAGTAGGCGTGGTAGGTCCAGAAGCGAGTTCAGCAGAAGACGCGTTATCAGCAGTCTTCTTACCCTTCCGGCCAAAGTCCTTAATCAGCTTGGACAACTGACCCTCGCCTTGGGATACCTCCTCGAACGAACCCTTTTCCACAAACGTCTTGTCCTGAATCAGATAGATCATGTTGGCGTGCTCCAGAGCGTTGAGCGTGTTGGTGGCCAGCACCTTGGTCTTGGACTGCAACAGACCCTGTGGACCCAGAACCTCCTGGATAATGTGATGCTGAACATGCTCGTCAACGGCAGAAAGAGGGTCATCAAGAAGAATCACGTCTGCCCGCGAATAAACAGCCCGAGCCAGCCCCAGACGGGCCTTTTGGCCGCCAGAAAGAGCAATACCCTTCTCGCCAACCTCGGTTTGGTCGCCGTCCTTGAGAATGGCGAAATCGGACTTGAGAGCACACGCGTCGACGACCTTGGCGTAAAAGTCGGCGTCAAACTTGCTACCAAACACAATGTTGTCCTTGATGGTGGCGTTCATGATCCAGGGAGACTGGGCCACGTAGGCGACCCGTCCTCCAACCGTCACCTCGCCTTCATGCTTGTACGTCTCTCCAAGCAGAGAGTGCAAAAACGTGGTCTTTCCACTGCCCACCTTGCCGACAACACAGACAATCTGGCCCTTTTTGGCCTCAAAGTCCATGTTCTTGAGCAGCAGCTTCTCCACGTCCTTGGCAACATCTCGAGAATCCCAGCCAAAGGAGCCGTTCTCAACCGTCACGGAAACCTGACCGGGAACAGTCGCAGCTTCAACATGCGTCACAGCGTCGGGCTGGAGATCACGTGACTTGAGGTACCGTGAGATTCGGCCAATGGACACTCCGGTTTCCAGCAGATGCGTGATGATGTACGGAATCGATCCCAGAGGTTCTAGGAGAGCTCCATACAGAGCCATCACGGGAAAGGCAACATCCGTAGTAAGAGGTTTGTCCAGAACCAGAGTGTAGACTGCAAAAGACGCGGAAGTGGCGACAAACGTGGCGACGCTCCAGGAAAACGCCTCGGCAATCTCATAGTGCAGAATCTTCTTCTGTAGCGCCAATTCGCCGCCGTTTCGGATCTTGCACACCTTGTCGTAAAAGACCTTTTCCCACGAGTAGAACTTCAGCGACTTGATGTTGGTGAGCACCTCGGTCGTGACGGCCGTTCGTTTATCTCGCACCTCCATGATTTGCTCGTAGAACCGGGTCTCCCAGTACGCAAAAACAGCGTTGATAGGCAGGTTCAGAGACATGACCAGAACTCCAGCCCACATGGCTTTTCCAATGAGGAAGTAGATGGACGTGAGACAGACCACGACTCCCAGAGGAGCTCCCCAGATGGTGTCCATGATATCTGCGGTCTGGGCAATCTGAGGCACGTCTGTGGACATGAGGTTGACGATATCGCCCGAGTTTGTGTCTGCCTTGGCTTCGGGAGACACTGTAAGAGTCTTGTTGTGGATAGCGGCAGACAGCGCACCGGTGACTTCCAGAACCATGTTGAAACAGCCGATGATGAACTTGTTGGAGGAGACGATCTGGACTAGAGACAGAGCCAGCATTGCCGTGACGACCATGATACCCTTGGTGATGAGTCCGGACTCCGAATCGGGATCCAGCGGCTTGTTGAGCGTTCGGGCAGCGTCCTCTTGGGCTCGGTAGTCGGTCACCACAAGGATCAGCTGTCTCAGCAGAAACGGTTGGATAAAAGGCACCAGGGTTTCACCGAGATTGTAGACGCACAGAAACAGGTACTTGGGCCCGTAGACCACGGTGATGGCCACGAGCAGCGACGGGTTTTTCTTGCGCAGCTGCTTCTGCCACGTCTGTTCAAAGGTGCCGTGGGTGACGGACGTTTTGAGCCAGGAGGGGCAGGCTGGAATGTCGTCAATGGTGAGTACCTTGGAGTAGCCCGTTTTGAGCAGCGGGCCGAGCCAGCCAAAGGTCGAGCGTGAGGCAATGTTGGCATACTCGATAGGATTGAGCTCGTCCAGGGAGGTCTGGTACATGTGAGGGAGGGTTTTTCGGGGGTCGAAAACCCAGCATTCGAGGGAGAATATGAGGGAGGAGAGGAAGGTGGTGGAGAGGGCGGTGAGGGGCTGGGTTAGTACGGAACGGAAGCGAAGGCCGTAGGTCTGAGCGGACGTAGCTGTAGCTGAAGCTGAAGCTGAAGCTGTAGGTGACAATCGACTGTTCAATCAACTGTTCAACTGCCCTATTAACTGTTCTATGCAAGGGCTGTAGCTGTAACTCTAGCTGTAGCTGTCAACTGCACTACGTTAAAGCTGACAATTGTCAGAATCCATTTGTCACTGCTGACACAGTACTTGTCATCAATTGGTATCAACTTCTCAGCTCAATTGTCTGATCACATCGTCTGTGTTGTCCTGATGTGTCCCCCTGTGACATATTTCACGTCACTCGTTTAGTACTCACGTCAAGCGCTCTAACAGCGTCTCCAATGGTCTCGAGCAGCCCTCCGATCGCCAGAGCAAACCAGAACCACAGCACCGCCGAGCTGGCAATGCGGCTTTTCGCAGCCTCCACGTGTTGCAGGTACACAATCTCGACTGTCGCCAGAACCAGCACCAGAGGGCTCCAGAAGAATATGTCAGAAGGCTCAGCTCTGTGTCGCGAGGAGTCGTACAGCAGGCTCACAATGAGAGCTACTGACGCGGCCTGTTTGAGCCAGTAGTCCCATTGACGGCGCACGACATGGGCGTTGTTGGGCTTGTGCGCAAACTGGACCACTTCTCTAGTGCCCCAGATCAGCGCTATTGCTGAGGGAAACAGGTGTGACAGTGCCTGGCATGTGCACGGGGTCAGGTCGTATAGAAGCGATATGCCCCATTCTTCGGGGTGAGAACAGAGACCAACCATGAGTTAGAGAAGAGGAAAGGAAGGGAAACAACCGACGTTGGTGATGGGTATTTCAGTTAGTGAGACCACGTGCAGGAAAGCTGCAAGTTGCTGCAACCATGACCATTGGAGCGGAATAATGAGGCTAAGCTAAGGACATGATCTGGGACGGTAGACGGCGGGGAAAAGAGCCGTGCGTGCTCTCCATGACTCACGCGTGCGTCCCAAGCTTTTGCCGCGTCAAAATAACGGGCCCTTCCCCATATTATCTGGCCTTCTTCTTGTCCCCCTTTCCAATCTGTGGATACGCACGGCACCGCATAATCGGAGTCCGATCGTAGTTGGTTTTTTTGGACGTCTTTTGGACCCGAAAAGCAACACAGACATACAGTACATATAGTGCTTAGCTCCAAAAGCGGAATCAAAAGAACCAATCGGATAATCTCCGTTAGCTACAGTACACCGGTTACTGAGATCTAACGCCACCGATCAAAAAACACAAGGTTGTGAAAAACGATAAACTTTGCAATCAGCCAATTGGGGGGCATTCATTGGGGTATAGCTAAATGAAAAGCGTAGAATTACTCGGAGTGCAAGTACGGAGTCGCAATGCTTAGTCGGAAATCCCATATTGTACAATCACTCAGAGTAATGCTATGTCAGCTGAGTTGTTGTTTTTGTCACCCTTTGTCAGCTTCAATTGTGGATCTTCATTGGATCTGAACTCACCATCAACAGCTGAGTACGGATCTACGGCTAGGCTTCTTACTAAGACTGTAGAAGGAAGTTCACGTGACCATTACGGCACGTGATTAGTACCACACAACCTGTGTACGGCACGTGACAAACACTACTCGTGACCAAAACTTGTCATGACTTCAACGAGACCATCATATGTTTTTTTCTGCATATCATTGAAGCGGCTGAGTCTCAATCTGTACCGATACTGTACATACTGAAAGACCCGCAATAGCTGACTTCTTAGCAAGTCAGAATTATTATAATCAGTCGGTCACAAGATACTGCAACTTTTGGTGATTCTAAAACTTACCCCAAAAACCGTATTGTTGACTTTACTTGGTCTTTTTGTGGTCTGAAAATGTCCAAATTGTTTTGAAAAAAGTTGAAAAATCTGAAATAAATAAATAAAACCAGGCACACTATCTACAGGTGAGCACTACTCCGTACTGCAAATACATGTGACATACTACAAGTGCACGTGACATACTACAATTACGTGACCATAATACAAGCCTACAACACAAGTCGTTGTCCGCTCTGACCTACGGCCATCGCTTCCGTTTCGTTTCCATTGAACACATTAATTACCAAAACTACCTCGCCAAAACTACCCCCCCAAACTCCCTCACCATAACCCGTCCAAGTACCATCTTTGGGTACTCCTCTCTTCGTCTTCGTCCCCTACCGGATCCTAAGCGGTAGCCTTTTCCGGAGAGACATGAACGTCTGGGGACCCAGGAGCACCGGTCTGGCTCACTCCACTGCCCTCTCGTCTGTGTCCAGTGGCGTTGCTGATGATGGGGATATGGATGCCGTGCTTTCGCTCGCGCTTCTTCTTCTCCTTCTTGACCTGGGCCTCGGCCATGAGATCCTCAAACACCTTGACCTCCTCCTGCTCGGCCTTGGTTCGCTCCGTCTGCTTGAAAATCGAGCCCATCAGCACCAGCGCCTGGGCCCGCTCCGCTCGCTTGGCCGATGGCACCTTTTTGTCGTACAGAATGTTTTCACAGACTTCCCGCAGAATGTCGTGCACCTCGCTCTTGGAGGCGCTCCAGACGGCAGCCAGAGTCTTGCCGATCACCAGACGCTCCATGGCGGCCTTGGTTTCGTCGGTCCAGTCGTCTCCGCCGGCCTCCTCGGCCAGAGCCATCTCCTTGGCGGTGCCCTGTAGCTCAATGGCAGCTGAGATGGTGTTGAAGGTCTCCTTGGCAGCAGAGCCCTTCTCCTTGAGCTTGCCAAAGAACCCGGGGATGAATCCAAACAGCTTCTGCGACTTGAGATACATGGAGCCCTTGTTGAGGTAGACCTGGCCAATGGCGTGGACGAGCTCGACGCCAAACGACTCCATTTTGAGCTCGTTGGCCTCGGCTCGGATCTTCTCCTGGAACGACCGTGTCAGATCGTCCGTCTTGTCGGTCTCGGTCCACACGGACATTCGCTCGATGAGTTTCTTTTCGAGCATCTTGATTCGTTCCTTTCGGAGCTCGGCCCGTTCCTTCTCAAAGGCGGCCCGTTTGGCCCGCAGCTTTTCGGTCTGGGCCCGCTTCTTCTTGCGCAGCTCCCGCTCCTTCTCCAGAGCCTCGGCCGCGGATCCGGGAGGGTGCACGCTGGTCTTGTCCTCGTGCGCGTGTTCGGTCAGGGACGCGGTTGATTGGGTCTTTGCCGAGGTAGAGGCGGTGGTGCCGGTAGTACCAGAAGCAGCTCCAGCAGTACCAGCAGCTCCAGCAGTTTCACCACCAGCCTCACCCCCCTCCTCCTCCTCATCATCGGCCTCCAACTCCATACTCTTCTGCAAGTCTCGCATAATCGAAAGCTCGCCAATCCAGTCGTTGAACAGCTGGCCGCCAAAAATCATCGTGAAGAACTCGGAGGGGTCCGCAAAGCCCTCGGCAGGCACAGCGTAGTCCTTGCCGTGCTCGTTGTACTGCGCCCGCAGATCCTTGTCGGACAGCACCTGGTACGCCTCGCCAATGGCCTGAAATCGCTCGTTGGCCGAGGGGTCGTCCGGGTTCTTGTCGGGGTGGTGGCGGATGGCCATTTTTCGGTACGCCTTTTTGATTTCCGCGTCCGAGGCGTCCACCTGCACCTCCAGCAGGTCGTAGTAAGTAGTGTCAACCACCTTAGTCATTGTTTGTGTGTGTGTGTGTGTGTGTGTGTAGAGAGAGTGTCTAAGTCTGTTGTCAAGTCTGTATGGCTGTATGGTGTTGAAAGATGCATCTGCCTTGCTTATATTTTGCGTATGCCAAAACACACTCTCTCCCAACTCTGCCAATAAACTCAGGCTCTAACGGCCATGGGTCATAAGGCTGAGGGATTTGGAGAGGGAGGGTGGAGGTGGTAATACCGAAGAGTTTTTGACGGGGACAAGGCAGCCATAGTTACTAACGGCCATTATGAACACATCTGCGTACTCAGATTTCAGATATCTCCCCTCAACCCAGAGATAAATGCACCCTTTCCACTTACCCCCTTGACCAACCGAACCAACCTAAACAACGTTACCGCATAGTAAATCCGAAATCCGAAAATAATCGCCGGCTACAGAAAGACTGCAAGTACAGTTTGGACTGCTTAACTCCATGGGAACACGAGACCAGGGGATCTACGGACTTGCACAGAAATACGACCTGGCTCCGAAGGAGGTGGAACGTCAGCCGCGGCCGTTAAAAGATTTATTTTTAGTTACATAGTGGGAGATCACGCGAGAGCAGACATATGACCGTATGATCGTATAGGCCATGATTGTATAGGCATGATCAGATCGACCGAATCAGTCGTGAGTCGATTCACGCAATGATGACTAATACGTCAAGCGTCAATTCAAGCATCAAATTGGTTCAACCGCGAAGAGTACCAAGGCATGTCTTCGTTCAAGAGGCTTGCCGAGGGTACCAAAGCAGGGCTTCCGTTAACGAAGGTCAACAAAGGCTTACCAAGGCTTCCAACCTCATCCGTTCGACAGCTCATTGTTGACTCGGTTTCAAGCCTTCCAACCACTCACCGTCCACCCAGTTTCAAGTCGTTCACTCTTTCATTCACTCGGTCTAACACTCGTCGTGCTACGCACTTCTCGTGTTAGAACCCCCTGGTAAACCTCTCCCACAACTGAGCCACCTCCGCAGTATCCACCTTGTCCATCATCTCCTTCCAGTCATACTGCCCTCCGCCATTCTTCAGCTTCTCGGCCTCCTCGTACAACTTGCGCGAGTAATCAAACCCCTGCTTGTACGTCTGGTAGTCGCCGTCCATAAACTGGTCCATCTTACCAGCCCTCAGCGCCTGAATGTCGTCAATGGTGCCGCTCACGCCCCGCACATAAATCCACCCGGCGCCTCCAACCACCACCAGCAACACAAACAACCGCACAAACGTCGTGATCATGCCCCAGAACGACCTCAGACTCTGTTTCAGCACCAGCAGAGACACGTAGAAAATGAGCAGCACCAGAAGGATGCCTAGGAGATCGGGATGTGTGGAGAAAATGGACTGCAGAGGCGGCTGCAGTGCGCCAACAACGTACGACAGCGTCATCATCGCCAACCGGCTCGCAATCGAAAGAACGTTGACCATTGTTAGAGGGGTAGTGTTGTATCTGAGAACACTCTTACTTCCACCCTCTCTTGAGATCAGAATGTTGTGATCCCAAAAACCTAAACTGCTATACTGAAACCTTAATTGCCCTCTTCACATGCGCGTCCCAAGGTGGCAAATCTGGGGTCGCCACTGAAACGTGTCCAGATCGGTCATTAGTAATCATTTCCAGGTTCATCCACGAGACCCCATCACTCGCAGCGTTGGCTACATCGGGCTTGAAACTACTGTTGTTGACTACATCGGGTTTTGAAACTACTGCTGTCCGCTCGCTGATTGTGCTACGCACAATGGCTCGCTACCAAATTATCATTCATTGCATGCTCATACACTCTAGTTGTACAGGTCGTCCTCCTGGTCGGCGCCAAAAGCGGTTCCGGCTCCAGAGTCGGCGGCAGGGGCCTCGGCTCCGTCCTCGCTGAATCGGAAACCAATGTTGCCTCGCGACGACTGGATCTGCTGGGCGTAGGCCTCGTATCGCCGCAGCTCGCTGTCGCTGACAGATCGCTTGGCAGTCTTCATGGCCTCCTCAAAGTGGGCTCGGGTGATGTAAGGAACAGGGTCCTCCATCTCCACATCCTCGTTGCCGGCAGCCTCGGCCTCCCGCTGGGCGGTGATGGCAGCCTCAATGGAGTCCTTGATGGCAAACTTGGCCGATCGCTGCACAATGTACGACAGATCGGCACCAGTGAAGCCGTGGGTGGACTTGGCGAGCTCCTGCAGAGACAGACCGGGCTCGAGAGGGGTCTTTCGCAGCTGGGCCTTGAGAATCGACAGACGGCCGGCCTCGTCGGGCAGAGGCACGTAGATGAGCTGATCGAGTCGACCGGGACGCAGCAGAGCGGGGTCGATCTGGTCGGGTCGGTTGGTAGCACCAATGACGAACACGTTCTTCTTGGCGTTCATACCGTCCATCTCGGTCAGCAGCTGGTTGACGACTCGGTCGGAGGCTCCTCCGGCATCGCCAACAGAGCCTCCTCGGGCCTTGGCGATGGAATCCAGCTCATCGAGGAAAACAACACAGGGAGCGGCGGCTCGGGCCTTGTCGAAAATGTCTCGGATGTTGGACTCGGACTCTCCGAACCACATGGACAGCAGCTCGGGACCCTTGACGGAGATGAAGTTGGCAGACACCTCGGTGGCCACGGCCTTGGCAAGCAGAGTCTTACCGGTACCGGGGGGTCCGTAGAACAACACGCCCTTGGAGGGAGACAGACCAAACTTGGTGTACATCTCGGGGTGCAGCACGGGGTACTCGACGGTCTCCTTGAGCTCCTGCTTGATGCCGTCGAGGCCTCCAATGTCCTCCCAGGTGACGTTGACGGACTGGACCACGGTCTCTCGCAGAGCAGAGGGGTTGGAGTTGCCGAGAGCGAACCGGAAGTTCTCCATGGTGACTCCGAGCGAGTCGAGCACCTCGGCGTCGATGGTCTCCTCCTCCAGATCAATCAGATCCATCTTCTCTCGGATCTGCTGCATGGCGGCCTCGGAACACAGAGAGGCGATATCGGATCCGACGTAGCCGTGGGTCTCGGCGGCAATGGTCTCGAGATCCACGTCGTCACCGAGCTTCATGTTCTTGGTGTGGATTCGCAGAATCTCGAGTCGACCGGTGGGGTCGGGGATACCAATGTCGACCTCTCGGTCGAATCGGCCGAATCGACGCAGAGCGGGGTCGATGGAGTTGGGCCGGTTGGTGGCGGCAATGACCACAATGTTGGCTCGGGCCTTCATACCGTCCATGAGCGTCAGCAGCTGCGACACCACTCGTCGCTCGACCTCTCCGTTGGTCTTGTCTCGCTTGGGGGCGATGGAGTCGATCTCGTCGATGAAGATGATGGCAGGGGAGTTCTTCTCGGCCTCCTCAAAGGCCTTTCGCAGGTTGGACTCGGACTCTCCGGCCATCTTGGACATGATCTCGGGACCGTTGATCAGGAAGAAGAAGGCACCGGTCTCATTGGCCACAGCTCGAGCCATCAGGGTCTTACCGGTACCGGGGGGACCGTACATTAGAATACCCTTGGGGGGCTTGATTCCAATGGACTTGAAGAGCTGGGGGTGTCTGAGGGGCAGCTCGACGAGCTCTCGGATCTGGGCCATCTGCTTTCGCACGCCGCCAATGTCGTCGTAGCCGACCTCGTTGAGGTTGCCCTCCTCGTCCTCCCGCTCGATGGGGTCGCCCTCGCAGTGGATGACGGTGTCCTGGGCGACAATGGCGTACTCCGGGGGGTCGACGTCGACCACCTTGAACTCGACTTGTCGCATGCCTCCTCGCACCGTGAACAGATCGCCCTTTCGCACGGGCCGGTAGGCCTCGACAAAGTAGGGCTTGAGGAACACGTCGAACAGAGAACCGGTCAGACCCTCAATGGTGTCCGAGATGGGCAGACACGAGATTCGGGTGGCGTACTTGATGTCGGGGCAGGGGTGGACCGAGACCACGTCGCCGAGCCGGACTCGCAGGTTGCCTCGCACGCACCGGTTGATTCGGCACACGCCGTCCTCGAGCGTCTCGTCGGCCAACACAATCAGCACCGTGTCCTTTCGCTTCTTGCCCTTGACCAGCACTGTGTCGCCCCGGAACAGCTGGAGCAGATCCATGGTTGCTGGCGACATGCAGATGATCGAGTTGTCATCGTTGGTGGCGTCGTCCACGACAAGAGCTGTGTTAGTTTGTGTTGATGATTGGGGCTGATCGCAGAACCCGTAACATTGGTTCTCTGTAACCTCACCCACCACACCACCTCACCTCCCCCCATCATTTACTCACCATTGTCCTTCTTCTTCTTTCGCAGAATGGCGGTGGCCAGAGAGTCGTCTTCGTTCTCGCCAGCTCCGGAATTGTCGATCAATCGCTTCGATTCTTCGGTATTGTCAGTCATGGTGATGTGTACAGTGGAGAGTCAAGTCAAGTTGCGTTTGCCACAGTTAAAAGTGGGAGTGGCAGAGCGGGCGGTTAAGGTTCGGGTGAGAGGACCGTGCGAGGGTCAGCGAAGCAGACGTCTATAAATGGTGCGGGAAAGGTGGTACGAGAAATCCAGGCTTGGGTGGCGACTCGCAAGGTCATATAGATTGTGTCTGTGTGATTTCCGGCTCTAAAAACGCCCCCCTCAGCCCGATTACGTGGCCTCTAAATCCAGACCTTCCAGTACCTTCGTTAGAGCAATTGCCTAATCTACCGTGTTGAACTTTGTCCTTGCAAGCCTCAACAAATGGAGGCAGAACGGATGGCAAGATGGAAGAAGAGATCGGCGGGAATCAAGTATAGTGCCGGTTATGTAATCAATTCGACCCGTCTCTCGTGCCATGTGCGTTTCTGCTTAGTCATCATACTGCATCGCCCAACTGCACACCATACCTCTCTCGTCACAGTTGCGTCATGGGCAAAACACGTTGCAGCAGATAAGCCAACTGTAAGATACAGCAAGACACGCCACTTGCTTAGTCAGCGGGAAAGGCCGGTGGAAAACGACACACATATGGTCAGGGTCGATCCTGATGACTCAGCTAATCCCAATTTCACATTATTATGTAATCGCAAACTCATCAGCTTATTTTTGCTCCTCCTCCTCCTTACTGTAGGCCCATGATGCATCATGCAGTATCACTCTACATCAAAGGATCTTACTAACCATCACACCTACAAGTTACGTATACGACCACCATCTCGCCGAATACCAATCGCATGACGTCTTTCTTTGTGTCCACGTTCAACTGCGGCAAGCTCACGCAGGACACGCAGTACCACGCTCATCTGTCGGCCGAGTTTGCCGGTTTGGAGCCGCCCCACGTTCTACTGTTTGGGTATCAGGAGCTGTGTTCGATTCCGGACGGGTGTCTGGGCTACGCGGTCGATCCGCTCAATGATCTGACCCAGCAGGTGCTCAAGGCCATCAAGGACCAGCCCTGGCAAAGACGGTACTCTGTCGCGGGGCAACACACGTTTGGAGCCATGGGCCTGGTGGCAATAGCGTCCGAGGACGTGAGCGTTACCGACGTCAAGTTGTGCCACGTGGCCTGCGGCATGTTCTGGTCGTCGCTCAAGGGCGCCGTTGGTCTCAGACTCAATGTCGACGGGCATCCTGTAGTCGGTGTTGCAGCCCATCTGGCAGCCAATGAGGGCTTTTTGGAGCAGCGCAACGACGACTTTGCCACCATCGCCAAGGAAATGAAGTTTCTGTCCCCGCGCACAGGCATCTACGACACCGCCACGGTGTTCTTTTTGGGCGATCTCAACTACCGAGCGTCTGAAAACGAACAGGGTCTGGCAGACTACAAGGTGGTGGATGAGCTGGTGGACGCTATGGGCTCCTCCAAGGCGTTCTGGGGGTTCCAGGAGGCCGAAATCACCTTCAAACCAACCTACAAGTTCCACACCGGAACGTCCAAGTACAACACCAAGCGAATTCCGTCGTGGTGCGACCGGGTGCTGTATCGAGGAGCAGTCATGCCCCAGAAATACAGCTCGATTCCGGCAGTCACGTCGTCCGACCATAAGCCGGTGTATTTGTCGGCCCTGGTCAATCTGGGCGAGGCTACGACGATTGAACAGGATATTGTACCGGCCCATATTCTGTCGGCAGCCCATGTTTCGGAACTCTTGCATATCCGAACCTCGGCCATGGACTATGTGATTGCGCTGGGCTTGTTGGGATTTACGACAAGAATGGGCTGGATGTCGATTGCGGGTTTCTTGCTGTTTGCGTGGGCGCTCTACAGATAACTCTGACGAGTCTCTGGAGCCCGAGAGTCTCTGGAACCTCCTACGAGTGCGCAGCACGAGTTGGAGCTGACAGAGCACGAGCCAGATTCGGAAGTGCGATCCAAACTCCAAGTACGAGTGTTTACATCAACTCACAAGTGCACTAGTGTCTACCCTGGTACACCACCCACAATCACCGTCCCACAATCACCTTCAACACACAACACTCCCACTACCAATAACTACAGGACTATGGTATCAGCGACTGGGCTGACAATACTTATTTAATCATTATATTAACTGCACAGAGGGGTTAAGTAGTATGAGGAGGGAGGAGTAGGATGCGGCTGTTGACTGTATCAATGGACAGATGCAGTAATGGTCAAACATCACCACAAGAAATACGGCTCAAGTCACGTTATCCACCTTCATACGCCACAAGTCACGTGATCTAACACCCTCTTAGAAACAGAACATGATTGCGTCTTTGTATGGTGTTTTGTGAGAGTGTAAGAGGAGTCAAGTGAAAGAGAGCCCAGTGTAAGAGGAGTCTGTTTTAAAAAACAGTTGCTTGAAGTATGAGAGCTGTATAATGAGATTGAGAAGATGGTGTGTCTTCTTTGATATTCCAGTAAAGAAAATGGTTACTTGGGTCCCTCTCTCATTGCCGAGTTGTGTCTCTTTATGTGCCTTTGGGGTGATATTTAGTTAGACTGTTTAGTTGGCTATACTGAGTGTGAGAGACGCTAATACAGCTGTATCAAGGACCTCATCAGACCTGTTCTCAGCTATTCTGGTATCTAGGACGAACCATTTCACTGTAGCAATCCATTGAAGAAAAGGTGTTTGAAGATATAACGCATTGAGAGTCTGGTACCCTGGTGCGTACATTCTCTACTGGACTGTATCAGAGCAGTCTATCACTTAGTTGTATTGTAGACTCAAACTCGTGTAGTGAATGAATCAAGATGAGAACTACATTATTCGACTCAGCAAGGTCTGTTTAGTTGTTTTATGCTACTTTTGAACTTCTTCCCCATTTTCTGCCATTTTCTCCCAAATTCCTAAAGAATGTTACCACTACCTTGCCTGCATTCAATATGCTTACTGATGAATCGAATCGTGCATGAGAAAAAACATCTACATTTACTCTCCCCATTCAACTCATGCTATAGTCATTGTATGGACATAAAAACTACATCATTCGATTCACAGACTCCGATTTAGTCGCTCCACATTGTTGTTCTCGTTTCTTTCTATTTTCTGCAATTTTCCCTCGAATTTCCAAGCCTTTCTAAAAACAGCGTTTCGCCATCAAAGTTCTCTCTTTCATGCTACACGAGCTGGTGAAAACGCTGACTTATCGGACCGTTCAACTGGAAGCGCTTTCTTCCGGCCGAGCTATCAAACCCAAGGACCGCCAAAAGTTCTCCCGCATCGTCTACTCCATGCTTTCCAACCGTCCTGTGAAAAAGGCCAAGGCGTCTTCTCGCGACGAGGTCGGGTTTCGAATGCGAGCCCAAAAACTCAAGAATCTCGAAATCAACGACGACGACCAGGCCGATGGCGCCAAGTACATTCTCAACGGCGACGGACTACGACGAGTCACCCCTTACTACTACACCTACCTTACTTATTGCAAGCAACGATGGAGAGATCGAGAACTGTTGGACATCTTTGCCAACGAGTTCAGAGACAGAGATGAGAGCTACTACCGCTGGGCTATTGAAAACGGACAGGTTCTGTTGAACGGCAAGGTCGCTCAGATCGATACTGTGGTTCGAAACGGTGACGCTATCCAGCACAGATCGCACAAACATGAACCTCCCGTGACAGACGACGAAATCGATATTGTCCATGAAGACGACGATCTGGTTGTGATTGACAAACCGTCCGGTATGCCTGTGCATCCTGCCGGGCGCTACAGGTTCAACACGGCCGTCAACATTCTGAAACACGTCAACGGACTCCATGTTCATCCCTGTAACCGTCTGGACAGACTCACTTCGGGCCTCATGTTCATGGCCAAGAACCCCAAATCGGCCGATAAGTTTGGAGCGCAGCTGAGAGACCGCCAGGTGCAAAAGCAGTACGTAGCTCGGGTCGTTGGCAAGTTCCCCGATGGAGAAATCACGGTTGACGAACCCCTCTGCACTCTGGATCCGCGAATCGGCTTCAATATCGCCACCAAAAAGGTCGACAAGGACCACTACCGGGCGCTGATGGAGCGGGCGACCGAACGAGACGCGAAAACCGTGTTTAAACGCATCTCCTACGACGGAGAAACGTCCATTGTGCTGTGCAAACCGTACACGGGGCGTACGCACCAGATTCGGGTTCATTTGCAGTTTCTGGGCCACCCCATCGCCAACGACCCTCTGTACTCGTCGCCAGACGTGTGGGGACCGTCTCTGGGCAAAGGTGCACTGGAAAACTACGACGTTATGATGAAAAAGATCGACGATGTCGGCAAGACGAAAACGGCCGAATCGTGGTACTTTCGCGCAAACCCTGATCAACCTCTCGGAGAGGTACTCTCGGGCACCTGTGACACGTGCAAAACGCCTCTGTACACCGATCCGGGGCCTAACGATCTGTCTCTGTGGCTACACGCGTTTACATACTCGTCCAAACCAGATAAGGAGAATCCCGAGGCCCCCAAATGGTCGTATTCGACAAAACTGCCCGAATGGGCGACGGCTCCACACAAACAGTTCATGGAAATGGCCGTCAGAGAAGCAGATAAATCGGAGGGGACAGAAACGGCATTTTGCGTGGGAGCTGTCCTGGTGAAGAACGGAGAGGTACTGGAAACAGGATACTCACGTGAACTTCCTGGCAACACCCACGCGGAACAGTGTGCCCTGGAAAAGTACTACGCGAAAAATGGAGTCTCGGACGTGCCTGAGGGGACCGTTATCTATACTACCATGGAGCCCTGTTCGGAGCGTCTTTCAGGAAACTTGCCCTGTGTGGATCGAATCCTGAACTCGAATATCAAAACGGTTTTCGTTGGAGTTCTCGAACCCGACGATTTCATCAAAGACAACACGTCTCTGGCGAAACTGGAGGAGGCTGGAGTGAGCTATATTCAGATTCCGGGTTATGAAGAGGAGAGTATTCGGATTGCCAAAAAGGGGCATCCTGAGGAGAAGGAGGAGGAGCATGAGAAGGATGACTAATGTATATAGTGAAGAACAGCATTAAACGGAACTGTCACGTGACCGGAGTGTAAAGATTATGAGTTGTGCGCTATGAGAAAGAGTCACCCTTGGACATCGGCATGTATAGTGAATGAGAGACGATTGTAAACGACTATACTCACGTGACGCGAATTGAATGATTAGTTATGAATTTTAACAGATCACGTGATTCAGACCAACGACTGATTAGCTGATTAATTAGTGATGTGAGTACTGTACCTTCATCATACTCCATATACTAATGAGGGATGGACATTTTGAGTCACGTGAGGTGGTTTTGATGATTAGTCATTGATTTTGTAGGGACTCGCGTAATATCTCAGGATATTCATTCCTGGAGGTATTGTATCGTTTGAATCAAATATAGAGGAGTTGTCGTAGACGATTATGACCTTATAAGTACAAGTAGAGGCTGTTGTCCATCAACACTATGCAATATATTCAGGCAGTGAATTGAATAATGACAAGTTGCAGCTTATAAATTTGTTGTTTATCATCTCTCAGGTTAGGGTGACTACTTGTACGGAGTACAGAGTACAGAATGGCTACAAATATAGGTACAGACATCGCCTCTCAAAACAGTAGTGTGCCGACTAGAAATGGAGGACACGGCATAATTATCATCTTCAGTGAATCTGGGTCCAAGAAATCAACTTCTGCTGTTTCTGGAGTTTCTCCTTCATCATGTATCACCCAATTCACTTGTAGAACCTCATGCTGGGTTCAGTGAACTTGTCAGACTCTCAAACACGAACCAGGGTAGCTATTAACTCAGGGACTTCGGATACGTCTTTCTTTGACGCATTGTAGACGATTGAAAAAGATCTCGGATTTACGGCATGACTTTTGGAGTGTCAACAGCGTATCACCTTCTCGACCAGACTCAACACCACACCTCAATACCCCAATACACACTGTTGATATGGCTCTTGATCAAAATACGCCTCCCAGAAACACCCACCTTTGACTATGTCTGATTAGTCAGCTTATCCAAGAGGTCGTACTGTAAGAGCACTGTATGAGTATAGTACCACCGATATTTAGCTGATCTTCCACCAAACATATCGAAGCATCTATTTGAAGGTGGTTACCTTAAGAGTGGCATGTATTGTACTGTAGAAAACATTGAAAGTGGTTACAACCATACAAGTACCTGATTTGGCCGTTTGGGCGTCGTATTTGCCCTTGTCTTTATTGGCAAAAAAAAAAAAAAAAAAAATT
>ULGY01000002.1:1362714-1396337 GCA_900519085.1 Yarrowia deformans | reverse complement strand
GGGGGGGGGGGGGGGGGTAAGAGGTGACGGGTGAGGAACGAAATCACTTGAGCAGTCAACTCTAAGTCAATTGATATTTAGAAAAAATCCTGGCGTTTTTCTGGCGTTTTTTGAACGGGTTGTTGATTCACGTTGAATTTGGACGAATTCATAGAGCTACTTGTAATAGAGATTAATAGTTTGAAATTGTATAATCCAAAAAAAAACTCCAAAATGAGCTCCAAACCCGGGTCTTCCGGTTATGGCTGACTTTTGACTGTTTCTTTTCTGTCGAGAGCAGTTTTCAGGTCATAGACAGGTTTTGAACTTTTAATGATAATAGCTACACGATTTACCGCCAATTAATGTTGAATCTAAAATGTTTCCTCGGGTAAATGAGGAATAAATGTAGAAACTGTGTGAGGGCTCAAAAGCGGGGTTTTTGACATAATTCACTTTTTGGCTAGTAATGTTTCATTTGGTGGCTACTATCGGTAGCTGGTTGATTGTATACTGAGAACATTGATGAGGTGTTCAAAGCAGTGTTTCGTATCTAGGACAAACTTGAGAGTTGTACTGTACTGTATGTACTTTGATGTAGCTGTGAGAGTTAATACTGGCCTACAGTCCTTTTTACATCTCTTAATGTCAGCCAGCTCTAGCACTACTGTAAAGGACAGACTCTCTAGTTCATTTTGAGACTACTCTTATCGGTATTGCGTCTACGTAGACTCCAATCCTGTCTCAAGAGCTTAGCCTAAGAAATACCACAGGCCATTAAGGAGAATCAGTGACATATTCAGTAGGCTCTTAATGTACACTGATTGGTATCTGAGGACTTTTCAGCTCAGCTGCTCTTGTTATGAGGTTTTTGAGAGCGTCTAGGAACAGAGTCCAATCCAGCTGTTTCTTTAGCTCAATGTAAACCAGTGAGCTCAACATTAAATCCCACCAGAAGTTCGAAATGTTGCTCAATAGATCTATAGCTCAAATCTCAACCTTCGCCATCTCGTTTGGAGGGCTAAATGTTCACTTGGCGTACTAGTCTCCCTTGTGTGATATCTGACTCTTAGACCTCCACTACACCTATACGTTCACAGCCGCTCGCAAGAGCCAGATACGATCACGTGGTCTCTGTATCCAGGAGCCGTACAAGCGATGTGACGTTTTTCGATAGCTCATCTCAGTGTTTGTATGAGCATTTGAGTGTTGTGTTACATACCCCAAGGTGACTCTTCAGAGTATAGTTCCACTAGTATTGACGATAGAATGATTTGGAGAAAAGCATCGTGCTCAGGAGCTCAAGAGAATCACTAAAGTATCATCAGGAAGCGTTTTTTGTTTCATAGCAGCGTGCTGATGTGGTGGTCTCTGGAGAACAGATCTCACCAAGAACAGTAATGCCAGAGATCCCACATCTTAGGTATACAGACAATAGGGGTATTGTTTTACTCGCCAGAGTCAGGGGAATTCAATGATATCATTTTCTTGTCGTTTTGATCCGTCTCAAAACCAGAAATCCCATTTTGGACACTCAAATTTGGATGAGTATATCTTATAGGGAGAACAGATGGAATACGGTACAAGTACTCGTCCTGGAACCCATTCACGTGACTTTTCCCACTCTCATCCCCACCTCGCCTAAT
Organism: Yarrowia deformans; assembly: GCA_900519085.1. Classification (NCBI taxonomy): domain Eukaryota; kingdom Fungi; phylum Ascomycota; class Dipodascomycetes; order Dipodascales; genus Yarrowia; species Yarrowia deformans. Next base: position 1,394,712 of record ULGY01000002.1, on the reverse strand, counting down.
CGAGTAGTACCTTATATTCACCAGACAATGGCAGGGTTTTGTTTGTGCTGTTTGTGTATGGCTTTTCGTTCGTCCAACAAGGATGTCTTTGTGTTGAAGCTCTGAGCCTGACGATCCATGTTGGAACAAACGTCATAACGAGATCAAGACGAGATTGCTCAAACTCTGGCGTCCGAGCGGCGGTAGTTGCAGGTTCTCGGAGTGTTCTTTTCATGTTCATTGCTCTGGCAGCTTTTGACACAGGTTTTTAATTTATTTTACCATAATGAAAACCCCACTTTGACGATTGTAGACGCAATTGGTGCGGTAGAAATTATTGGAAAATACTATGGTCACCGCCTATGACTCCCCCATCGACTGAAAGTCGTCCCATGTTCATAGCCCCACTCTGAAACATTCTGTGTTCTTCCACACCCCGCGGATATTGAAACCTTGCTAAAAGTTAATCGAAGCACACAGTAAGGTGATTTTCCCCTGGAACAGGAAGCTGGTTGCTGTGAGGTCTTCTGTAGAGTGACATGATTGATTTCCGAGAGTTTTTGGTTTTCCACGTTTTTTTTCGGTTTTTCGAGGAACAAACATTCCTAATTACATACTTTTTATGATCACAAAATTACCTATTACCACATAACAAATCCAGCTCGGAGCAACATTCCCTTTTTAAGAACCTATAGATCCTCTTCTGATATTAGAAATGCAATAGCGAGCCATCTATCAAGTGTGTATCTTTCATGGAGTGGTTTAGGGAGACTTTGACAAAAAAGCAACAAGACAAAAACAACCAAAAACAACAGCACACCACAGAACACCACAGAACTCTGGAAAAACGAAACAATCACAAGAAACCAGGCGATGCATCCTGATACAACCCTACATTGTCAATCGCAGCGGTTGTTGGGTCACGATAGAGTTCTGGAAGCTCCCGCCGTTGGTGCAGATCACATACTTAAACGAGGTATCTGTCAGGAACGAAGATAATGGGTGTTCCAGTGATCTGAGGATGGCGAGCACTTGATAGATGTATTGTTCGGCTCTTTGCGATCATTTTCAGATGTTTACTGATAAATGTTCGACCTCTCCATGGCCAACCACGTGCTCCTGTCGATCACCTCTCGCTAAATTATAGAAGTCTTCCAAGCGAAGCTGCGATGCACAGAAAGAAAGCAGAACTCGCGAGGAGCGTTTGCTGGGGTGAATATCGGCTGCATTGGACCTCCCTCGATCTCCTACAGCTCTTAGGCAAGAAGTGGCGCTCTGTAAGACTGCACTGCTCAATTTAAAAAATGAGGTAAAATGTCGACGATGAAGCAGCCTCTGGGGTGCTGATTGAATCAAATCAGTTGCTACCATAATCGAGAACGCGATTTGAAAAATACAAAGTGTTCGCCTTGTCTGAGCAAGCAAGAGCACTGTATTAGTATTGCTGAGACCTTCCAATAAGACTTCACTCTAGGTCCCCGGAAACTCGTTTATCATCGACCAAACTGTCATCGACCAAACTGTCATCGGAGCTTCTCCACTTATGACATTGGCTATATGTCTCAAGCTTCAATGGGGAAATGAATTGCTAGTTATTGAATTCTAAAGTCATGAATTCAATCGCGGGGGGTCATACAGGAGAATAGACACGAAAAAAGCGAGAAACAAATCGGGAAAAATAGTAGAGATTGCTCACGAGACAGGGAAGGTGGGTGCGAGCTCTATACGACTCTTAGTAGAGCTTGTGCGGCTCACTATTGTTTGATTTGCCTGTTGTTTGAGTTGCCTAATGTTTGATAAAGTTATTTGTCGGAACAGCCGAGATTTTCGATAGTTATTTGAATAAATTAAATGAGACAATTCTGAAGAGCGCAAACGGTTTTGACGGGTGTGTAACTGCTGTCTATGTTGTTTATTTTTGTTTTTCAGCGAAAAAGAATAAAAAATTATGGACATGATCTTCTTTAAAACCGTGAACAAGACCATGGATAGCTGGAGTTGTGTAACACGTGAGAGGAGTTGACTATGAGTGCCTGTTACGCATCAACAACAGCTATTAGGTCTTTTGACCACTTTCAACTTGTCTTATACGTACAGCTTTCTACCGCAATGGTTGCATTCAAAATACTCTACGAAAGAAGTGAGAGAAGCAGGAAGACAGACGAGTTCAGAATGTGAATCCCACAGATTGTTTAAGTAGCTCTCAATATCCCCCGGATCATTTCCGTCAAAATTACAGTGTCTAGCCTGTCACTCCAAATCCTGCTTCTTGAACCTCGGCACAGCGGTAGAGTCTGTATCTGTACTTGAGTAAGTATTTTTTCTGGTTCTAAAAGTTCCTCAACATTGTAGCTCCGAAATAAGTCCATATTTGTGTCTCTCACCAGTGTTAGCATCATTTGAAGACCCGGTAGTTTTTCTTTGGAGTGCAGGTGGATCTACAGGGGTGGAGATGGGGCCGAATTCGAGTTACACACACAGGCAAAGGTAGAAACGGGCAAGTATTTGTTTCAATCAACTACCTACTTCAACTTCTCTGCCCTAAACCCGAGTCACTCGTTTTCTCACGCCCCTACCATGTGGCTTGATGTTAGTGCGTTTTGGTGTGTTTTGGTAATCTTAGAGCGGAACCTAGGTCCATCATATTGGGTCTTCCCGGGCCGCTATTTTGATTCCAAAAATCCTAATCTGCTCATCACCGTTGCGAAAATCGAATAAACCAGCCTCCATCCCGATATCTCGTCCACACCCCCCGTCGTACAGCAATCCCCCCTCAAATGACCTCATCCTGCAGGGAGCACATTTCCCCAACACCCATCCCAACAAACGTCCCAACCAGCTCCCAACTAGACCCCTCAACCTCCACTAACCTTAAATCCCCTAACCTCAATCTCGCCATGCAAAGTTTTGATAACCGCCTTTTTTTCAACACACACACGCACGCACACATACTCAGAAAACATCACACAACACAACGGTCTAGAACGCGATGGACAACCTCAAATCGCTCGGAAAGGGGCTCCCCGCGACGGCCGTGGACGCGTCGCTGGCGCTGGAGTTCCGCAACGCCGCCAACGCCGTGACTAAGCTCTACAAGGTCTCCAACGAAAAAGCCCAGGTGGCGCGCCAGGAAGGCTACAAGCAGTGTCTGTCGGACGTGCTGGGGTTTCTGCAGCAGCACCAGCAGCGTCACGTGGACGGTCTGCGGCGCGAGAGCGAGGGCGAGTCCGGAGACTTGGCCCATGAGCTGTGGAAATGGGTGACTAAGCAGGAGGACAAGTTGGATGAGGATGATGGAACGACTACAGGCGCGAGCACAAACACAACGGGCACAAACACAACCGCAAGGGAGACTACGAACACGACCGCAAGAGAAACAAACGCCACGTCATCGAGCGTCAACACGTCTCACATCAACACATCTCACGTCAACACATCTCACGTCAACACATCTCACGTCAACACATCTCACGTCAACACATCTCACGTCAACACATCTCACGTCAACACATCTCACGTCAACACATCTCACGTCAACACATCTCACGTCAACACATCTCACGTCAACACATCTCACGTCAACACATCTCACGTCAACACATCTCACGTCAACACATCTCACGTCAACACATCTCACGTCAACACATCTCACGTCAACACATCTCACGTCAACACATCTCACGTCAACACATCTCACGTCAACACATCTCACGTCAACACATCTCACGTCAACACATCTCACGTCAACACATCTCACGTCAACACATCTCACGTCAACACATCTCACGTCAACACATCTCACGTCAACACATCTCACGTCAACACATCTCACGTCAACACATCTCACGTCAACACATCTCACGTCAACACATCTCACGTCAACACATCTCACGTCAACACATCTCACGTCAACACATCTCACGTCAACACATCTCACGTCAACACATCTCACGTCAACACATCTCACGTCAACACATCTCACGTCAACACATCTCACGTCAACACATCTCACGTCAACACATCTCACGTCAACACATCTCACGTCAACACATCTCACGTCAACACATCTCACGTCAACACATCTCACGTCAACACATCTCACGTCAACACATCTCACGTCAACACATCTCACGTCAACACATCTCACGTCAACACATCTCACGTCAACACATCTCACGTCAACACATCTCACGTCAACACATCTCACGTCAACACATCTCACGTCAACACATCTCACGTCAACAACACCCCTGCATCACACGACCCGGATGTGCTGCGGATGGGCTTCACGCCGTTTTCGTTTTCGCAGGACCTCGTGTATCCGGGCTACGCGGCGGTGAAGAGAAAGGGACATGGTCATGGGCATGTGTATCATTGTGATGAGGATAGTGAGGAGGATGAGGGGAGTAAGAGGATGCGCCTAGTATGAGCAATCAAACACTCGCTACGCTCGTGTTTGCACATCAGAGGAGATACAGACATGCGATACAGACATGCGATACAGACATGCGATACAGACATGACTGGGCTGCCTTCAAGACCCAGAACATGTCTGGGTTGTTCTCACAGGCGATATAGGCATGTCTGACTGTCTTCAAGACGTTTGCAGAGCATACCTTGTACGTCATCGCACCAACAGAGAGCAAGCCATTCTCACATCTCTCACACCCACAGGGGCAGCAGCGCATTCATCACTACAACAACCGCCCCACAATCACGAGTGCGCCATGACGCTTGACAAAAGACCGTGCAAGTGGCAGCACTCAACATACCCCCCGCCCCCCAGCATCCAGCATCCAGCATCCATAGCATTAATAGCATGTCTTTTGTAGAGAGAGGAGGAACGTACACCTTGGCAATCATTGGTGGTAGATACCGTTTGACCCTTTGAACTACTGAAGCAGTGTTGATCAGTCTAGCAGGTGCTAGTGAAAGAAATTTGTAGTATACTCGTACAAATATTATACGAGTTGAGCTACCAGTAGTACCGGTGCGATCACAGTACGTACAGTAGTGTTGCCAGTTATGTCTATAGTCCATGGATACCCTTGACTGTCTGTAGTGTATACCAATTGGTCAGCATTCTTTGTAGAAAGGGCTACAGGACTGCTGTGAATATGAGAAGGGTATCGGTTGAAAGAGAAGGAGCTGGTTAGATGGCTCTTGGAACGTGGAATAACGGCACCCCCCTCAGGTGGTCCGTTCAGCAATAAGTTTGGACTGTTTGTGGGGTGTCATAGGAACCACAGCATCAACCCACCCATCGTCAGTCGTATCGGTCAAAGGGCTAGTTTGCAGCCAACAATCAGTTGTTGTTCTACCACAGACTCATCTTCTTTGCCAAGAGCGATTGTTATTCAAGAGCTGAATCCTTCGTGGTATGTCCAGCAATGTGGGAAAAGGAGTGATGAGGAGAAAGGGTACAGGACATTCGGTAGATGTTTGCCTGACCTATTTGTTGGCACGGTCGAATAAGTTGGGGCCGAAAGTCGTTTGGGGGTTCTGTTCCCATGATTCAGAACCATTGGAGGGTGGAGTTGAAGACGAGCAATGTTGTATTGATTTTGACGACTGCGCTATATTTTGTCGTTTTGAGGCTCTCCATACGTATCCTTGTATTTGGTAGTAAATATTGGCAATGTATTTTTCATCTTCCAGGATCTAAAAGAGGCAACATGATCGGTCGATTTGATCAACCGAACTTGAGTGTTTCCACAAAGCTACCACCTATCTCAGTACACAAAAACGACCACATCGGCTCGATATCTGTACCACCGTGTTCCCCCTGACGAGGGGATCACACCAACACTACTCTCGTGTTTGTAGCATGACTGTGGAGTGAGATAGGGTGGGCGTTTGTGACTTGAACGTTTGTTACGTCAATGACACCGGTGACACGCCAAGAGTTGTTTGCTATAGAAAGTGCGAGTGTCTACTCCTACATATAACCCGGTCTGTCCGAAAAGTCCAGTGACTCAGGTTTCCTCATCAATCACTAAAGCCTCCACCTCGTGGAGCACCTCGTTGAGCAGGGTAGACATCCGGTGTCTGTGTCCTCAATGAGTCGGTGTGGTTTTCTAGCCAGCTGGTGGTGTCGTGAGTGACTAGCTAGAGGAGACGCTCTACAGTAGGGTCCGCCTACGACTCTCGGTCTGACTGTAGACATGGTGCTCCTGTTGTCAGTCCTGCTGTGTCGGTTAGGAGGTGAGTTGTGAGTTGGGATTGGGGACTGTGGGAAGGGTGGCACAGGGTCGGAGTGGCAGGGTCAGACTCCAGCAGAGCAGCGGGGTCGAAAAGTCGGGTTTTACCAAGTGCTGCTTGGATCTCCTGAGAAAGCTCAGACAGGACTTTGAGACAGCTCAGACGTGACTTCGGATGAGGCTCGTCGGCTATTTGGAGGTCTTGGAGCTTCTCAGCAGCTGCCTGTCGACAAAGCGTTGGCGTGAAAAAGCTGACGGCGAGGCTAGTTGAAGTCGAGGCTGGAGTTGAAGTCGAGGCTAGTTGAAGTCGAGGATGGAGTTGAAGTCGAGGCTAGTTGAAGTCGAGGCTGGAGTTGAAGTCGAGGCTGGAGTTGAAGTCGAGGCTGGGGTGGAAGAGGTTGAAGAGTAGTGTTCTCTTCTGAAGGCTTTACCGAGATGGGAATGTCGTCGGTGGAGTCTTAGGCTGTGAAGTCACTGTGTTATGGCGCTGTGTTAGTGAGGACAAGTCTTACTCTTGGACATTTTTTTCTGGAGTCGACTCCAGTCAACCGACTGTTCTTGCCGTGATGCTTCATCAATCGCCCACCTATCTCAGCCTTACAACCTCATCGAGACTCTGTCTGTCGTCGGTCAGAGGTTGTCTGTCAGCCTTGATTGCCAGTTCAAAGTCCACCAGCATGGTGCTCAGGCAATGCTGTCAGCTAACAAAAATCGTCCTGGTGCATATCAAGGGGTAGAGCCGTGTGGAGCTATATCAGAGCAATTCCAGAACCGCGGATCCAACGACAAGACTCTACAAAGCGGTCAAATCAGTTCCAGACAGCCCCCCCTTTCACATGATCAACTCTTCGAAATTCTTTGCCTTCAAAATTGACCCTTGAGCACCTGCTTTTGTCCTTCGAGTGTGTACTTCTGCCAGATCGCCGACGAAAAAAAAAAACAAAAAAAAACCTGGCAACTGTGGCAACTGTGGCAAAACTGGCGAAGGTGGCGAGATGGGGCAAACTCCTCAGCCCGGAGACCTGTTTCAATAAATACATGGCCCCCAAACGCCCGACATTTTTTTACTCGGTGCATGCAAGCTTACTTGTATTACCTGTAACCTGGCGCCGCACACCACACGGAAGTCAATAAATGTCGCCGAGATGGAACCCCCCGTTGGAAAAGGGGGTTAAACGACGCGTGCAGTGTGTTCTATGGGGTTCAACAACCGTTCACGCGCTTTTGGACGGTTCAGACGGTGTTGAAGTCCGCAAAACAGTGAGTATCACCAGTGAGGTATTTTCGACATTTCAAGGGGTCAAGAGTTGGTAGCAGGACTTGGAGAGACTTGGGAAAGCTGTGGAAAGGCTTGATCTCGACTTTAGACCACTTTAGCACGTTTCAGGACGTTTCCAGGTCGTTTTCAAAGAACCGTTCCCGGTCCAGACTTTTCCAACTCTTAGCTAAGATCAAACATGGCCTCTGGAACATGTCCAACTACCCTTGAAAGGCTTTGGAAACACTCCCCAAGTCTCTAGCACACGTCCAGCCTGAGAGGCATCATCTCCCCTATACAGGGGACCCTCTCCAACTCGCTCAAAATAAATGCCACCGACACGCAGACTTGAGCAAAATGACCGCACAGCCACGACAATTCGATCGGTGCCACTTGCAACGTGATCCAACAGTTTCTTCTGCCACGGTCGCCTTTTTCCGATTTACGTCCCCGTTTTCGCCTTATGCACGTCCCACGCACGCCCACGACTTTTAAACACAGCCAGAGACCCGGGGAGTTCTCTGTTCGATTCTCCGCACCCTCCCCCATCGATCCGTCAACTCAGCAACCGCCTCCCTTGACGCTCATCTCTTTTCTAGTCTCTTTATTGCTCACCTTGCAACCAGTACATATTACACATCACGGTGAGACACGGAGCTAACTGCGAAAGCTGTTGAGCTGGTTACGACAAAGCAGACACTGTAGCAGTTCAACGGATTTGAACATTTCTCGCATCGATTTTGTATCGATTTTTTGTATCGATTTTTTGTATCGATTTTTTGTATCGATTTTTTGTATCGATTTTTTGTATCGATTTTTTGTATCGATTTCTGACACTAATTGCTCCTTTCTCGCTAGCTATTTTTTCAATTTGTTTTTTGGGTTGTTTTTTTCGTTCCACCCTTACCACCTACAACCCCATCGCATCATACGCAAGTGTCTCTGACTTGCTATTGGACATGATAGGAAACCATTTATGATCTTCACGGTTCCATAGATCGATTTATCTATTGTTTTAGGTCCAATAAATGAGCAAACGATTGAAGGGGAAGAGGAAAAATTAAAATTAAAACAAAAACAAAAACAAACAAAAACAAACAAGCTTATAAATCGGCAACAAAAAATACCAACTCCATCAACCGCCCAATCCGCCCTATCCGCCCCAGACCCATCATTGTTTCAATTCCGCCCACCAGGAGGGCCACTGTGATTTTCTTTTTTTGGTTTTTTTTTGACTTTCCATGGGAGATCAAACAGGAAATGTGTGGTTTTGGTTTTGGTTTTGGCTTCAGGGTTAGGGTTCAGAGTCCATGCATCAGGGTTAGGGCTGGCTCAAACTGGGCGGGGGTAGTGTTGGGTTACGGTAGGGTTAGGGTTTTGGGCCCGGCTTAGGGTAGGTCCCGGTTTAGGGTAGGGCCCGGTTTAGGGTAGGGCCCGGTTTAGGGTAGGGCCCGGTTTAGGGTTGGGCCCGGTTTAGGGTAGGGCCCGGTTTAGGGTAGGGCCCGGTTTACCTTTTCCAGCCTGCCGCCGAAACGTGCCCTAATACATGGACCATGTGCAGTTGGACCCTGCCTACTGTGCACGAAATTAATTGATGCGAGTGTGTGGGGGGGTTCGAAACTCGGTTGGGTGTTTTTGGTTGGTGTTTTTTTGAAAAAATAAAGACGCCTTTTTTTTTTGGCTGCTCTTGTTTTTGTTGGTCTTGTTCTGTCCTTGTTCCGTCCTTGTTCTGTCCACGATTCCGAAATTCACTCTCTCATGTCTCGTAACCATGACAACTATGGTTGTGCCTGTGGCGGAGATAAACGCCGATTAGTCAGGCATCTGTCTTATGAATCGGTGTCGTCAAGGCAGCTTTGTCAAAAAACAACCAGACGGAATGCCCTGAAATTGAGGTTGTGTCGATATTCCGTTTTCCACATTCTCTCTCCACAGAGAGCTAATGAGCTAATCTGGGTCTTGGGTTACCCTTGAGACATGTCTTGGAGTTTGAGAGGGTTGAGAGTTGTGCTGGGTACGACGACATACGACGACCAGTGTAGATTGTACAACAAGTACGAGTAGGTATGGCCAAAGTACGACAGTATGGTAGGACAGGTGTGTGTACTCGTACTATAGCATCATGCATACTGCAACGCCAGCACAACCATATCACGTGATTTCTGACGAGATTGTTAGCTGGTGTTTGTTGTAAATCGTTGCTGCTTCTGTTTCTGCTGCTTCGGAAAAGCCTCGGCTTAGAATCATGGTCTCATCTGGGACGCTAATGTGGTTTGTTCCTGGCTGTCTCAAGCTCGTCTCAAGCTCGTCTCTTGAACTCGTCCAAGTGTCTCAAATGTCTCAGGCTTGGTCGACTGTCTCAGGCCTGGTCGACTGTCTCACACCGTGTTTCAACCGAGCCCCGCTCGAGTTCTTTCCGGGTATACCATGTTTGCGCAAACCTAGGATGTGGAAGATGGTAGAAGGAGAGTGACCATTGATGCAACTATCGACGGAACTATCGACATCGGACCGAAGACTTGTCTAACGGGGTCTAGACTAGCAGAAGGAACGAAGCAATTGAAGCAGTCATTGATTGGAATTGGTGGAGTATAGATGGATCCAGGATCTAAGCCTTGGTTGTCTACTACCAGGTACCATGTACCGCGGTAACGCACATCAGATGTCTGACTGTTTGTACGATTCCGTGTCCGAATAACAAACGTTCAACGCTGGATTTTGTCGGTAGGATCTGTCGGCAGGAAGAACCACCTTGTCGTCTCAATCTTTGCCGTCAATATGCTGCCGTCTATGTTGTCACACTAAGCTACTACCGTCCAAGGTGAAACCGCCAATCTGCCAATCGTCCTAATTGGGGAGCGATGATAGGAGACCGGATTATCACGCATGATAAGATGTGATCTGAGTTGCTTGAACTGGTTGGGGGGGTGGAGGGGCAATGTTGAGTAGAGGCGAGTTGAGTGGAGGCGAGTTGACAAGATGAATGAATTATTTTGAAATAAAAATTATAAAAAAAAAAATAAAAAAAAACGGATGACATTACAGAGTCGACTAATGAAGTTTGTAGGCATATATCGGTCTCAATATATCACCATCCACCGAATTGATACCATACACTGTTTGAAAAAAATGGTGCAAGACTATAGCTGATTCTCCATCGATTCGTGTTAGTAAGATGGCCATGTTGATAGGTTTTAACTGATGCAATGAGCAGAAACGATTGGATTCTGGCCTTCAAACAGAACAGTCACAACTGTACATTCTCTGATTCGATTCGATTCGATAGACATTTGTCCTGACTGTCTGATTATGTAAGTAAAAAGGTGAAATTGTTGTTGCTGGATTTGTTTGTCGTTATTCTGACATTATGTTGTTCCTGTACCAGCTACATAGCCCGTCTAAAGCTCTTGTGCAGTAACCCATTCTTCTAATGAACCGTTCTAAACCACGCTCCGTTAGCTCCAGTACCTGTTATGGACCTTGCTAAGGACTCAGACCACTGTACGACATTGTGCCACAAAAACAATCGTCTGATACGAGAGATTGTGAGTGGTTATGAGTGGTTTAATCGTTCCACAATCACCACCAACCACACAACTCACTGCCAAATCGTACCACAACCACATCAACTCTGTCACCGTCTGTCCTCCACGTGAAACCGTTTGTGTCGATTAACTCGATCGTGTCTCGTCTCTCTGTCGTTCTTTCTGTCTCTCTGTCGTTCTGTCTCGTCTCTCGGCCTCGTTCTGTGTCCTTGCCTCCACGTGATGTCTCAAGAGTATTGGAACCTTAATCGTGGCACAGACTTTGGCTTGTCTTGGTTCGGTTCCCCACACCACGCCATTATTCTGACTAACTCCAATCCACTCTAGGGATACGACCAATGAGGGGAGCACTAGTAGCAGTAGTCTAACTCATGACCTCGCTAGTGTGGTAGAGGTAGTGCAATACGGAGGAGGTGCAATACCGTACAGTACAGGAGACACCCTCTCTGAGGGGTGGATCCCCTCTCTCTCTCTTTTTTTTGCTCGTTTTTTTTTGCTCTCACCTTTTTTTTTTGACAGGTACAAGCATGCGACTAATGCAAAGATTACGCACGGTCTGGAGATGTCAGAGAGGGGGGGAGAGGGGTTCGATTTTCAAGTGCTCCATTTCGATTTCCGATTTCGCCAAATTCCAAGATCGCCCGATTCTCCAAATTCGCTCAATTCCAAATTCCACCTTGGACAACTCTTGCCAGTCATATCGTGCTCAGTTGCCGCCAAAGACCCCAGCCCTAACCCTGCTGGAGAGATGTGGAGAGATGGAAAGCTGAGGAAGGAAGCGGCAAACGTTGATGTATCTGATTTAAAACGAAATATCAAGCAATTCCAAACAATTTCAAACAATTCCAAACAATTCCAAACAATTCCAAACAATTTCAAACAATTCCAAGCAATTTCGAAACCCCGATGTACCACTCGATTCCCACATCGCCGACATCTCCGGACCCACTCGATGCAGCCGCAGCTATTTTCGGCATGGAACGATTCTGCCATCGATGTCTCCATGCAACGCTGTGCTGCTTTCCGTGCAGGCAAAAAGCAACGAAAAACGGCAGTGTCCAGAGGAGGCAAGAGAGGCCGAAAATCAGGTCAGCCATGCGCCACGGAGCGAAGAAGCAAGTGTGTTGTGGTGTGGAGCGATGTGGAGCGGCTTTTGAAGTAGAGAAAAGCGAGATTTGGTATTTGTGCGATTATTCGGAGAAAATGGAATTAAATCGCAGAAAATCTCAGAAAATCAAATTAAATCGCAGAAAACCGCGAAAACCGCAGAAAACCGCAAAAACCGCGAAAACCGCGAAAACCGCGAAAACTGCAAAAATTCAATTAAAAGTGGAGTAGTCACTCTGAGCCTTCTGTCTCCCTCCCACCCCCTTGCTCACTGTTGCAGCACATAATCCCCATGAAGCTCTGCATCTCCCGCACCACCTCTTGCACATATTAATTCATTTGTGGATCCTGGTTCTTGGCACATGTCCAACGTGCGCAATTGTACAGACAGAAAAGTACAAAAACATGTTTTTGAACAACCAGAAACGTACAAAAGCGATTTTTACCAAACAGAACTGTGGGGAAAAAGCACTTTACAATTCTTCAAGCCTTTGCACCCCCTCTACACCACCCAATTAACCATGCACAAACTGTAGCAACCAAAATAAAATTCACCTATAATAATAACAAGCTCAATCGAGCATGGGGTGGGATACAAGATAACAGTTGCCATAGGTACAGCCACAGTACAGCAACAGTACAGCAACAGTACAGCAACAGTACAACCCCAGTACAACCCCAGTACAACCCCAGTACATCCCCAGTCCATCCCCAGTACATCCCCAGTCCATCCCCAGTACATCCCCAGTACATCCCCAGTACAAACATAGCTCGTTAAATATATACAATAAATAGTCCTATCTAATACCTACAAGCTGTCTCAGATAGGCAGCCAGACAACGCTTAGCTCCTCTCTTTCAGACACTTCATGACATGATCATCAAGCCACTTGTCTGCTCGGAAACGACGTCCACAATTGCAGGTTCCATGGTGACTGAGCTTGGACTTGAGGTCTCGGAACCCTCGCACCAGCTTGGCCTCGTCAAACTGGAAATGTGAGTGTAGCAGGTGTTTCTTGTAGTCGTAGGGCCGGTTGAACTGGCCTCGTTTGTGCGAACATTGGTCTCTAGGGTACGGACACACGAATCGGGCGACCCGTTGGTGGATTCGCAGGTGTCGAGGCAAGTCTCGTCGGAAGTACTTTTTGCACACCGGGCAGTGGTACTTGCGGTACTTGGTCTGTTCGTCCTGGGTGAGGTTTTTGAACAGTACTCCGTGAGCCGAGGGCGAGTCGTCCAGCGACAGTTCCTCCGAGGGCGAGTCCGAATCGGGAGAATCACAGACTTCGGCGTAGTGGTCGGGGTTGTGGTGGTGGCTCAGGTCTGGGCTGTAATCCGGGCTGCAACCAGGGCTGTGGTGGGTATGGTTGCTCTGGTTGCTCTGAACATGACCTTCGAACGGAAGAGAGTAGGACTGCGATCGAGAATGGACGGGGGTGGGTTGACAGGCGATTGGTGAGGTTTGCATGGGAGACATGTGAATGGGTCGGTGAAGAGGCATTGACATGAGGGAGTCCAGGGGGTCTGGAATCACTCCACTGGGGCCATTCTGGTTCACTCCGCTGGAGCCATTCTGGTTCTGGTTCAGACTCTGGCCCTGAGTCTGGGTCTTCGTCTCCATAACGCCGTTCATGTCGTTCTTGTCTGTGTCCAGGTCAAAATCATAGGCCTGGTCAAACAGCGAATCGGACGACGGAACGGTTGGAGACGTGCTTTCCGACGACATGGATGGCGACAGCATCGACGGGAACATCATGTCGTACGTGTAGTAAGGGTCTGACGAGAGTGCTGACGAAGACAACAGGTCTGTGGTGTTGACTGTGGGAGTAGAACTGGCAGTGGCAAACAAGCTGGGCGCAGGTTGGTGAATCTCCGTCTGGGTCAATTGATCGGGAAAGGCGTTGGCGACATTGGAGTTGTCGTAGCCGAGGTCGTAGTCGGGCGACTCGTTGAATTCGGGCAGAACCAGGTAGTCGTACATGGTGGGGGTGACGGTGGTGGTGTGGTGGGGTGACGGTGGTGGTGTGGTGGGGTGACAAGCGCTCTGTGATGGGTGACAATCGCTCTGTGATGGGTGACACTCGCTCTGTGATGGGTGACAATCGCTCTGTGACAATCGCGGTGATGCTGCTCTCATTGCTGGACAAGACCCTACCTTTATAAGTGCTCTCTACTATCTTGCATAACCCAAAGTTTCCCAAACAGACTATTTTACTTTTGTGGAGCGATGTTGGCCTTCTCCAATGTAGGTTGGCACTCTAAAACCGACTGGCAGCAAAAACACAAAACGGAAATCCGCACCTATCCGAAAACGAAAAAGCACCAAAGCAGTTCAAAAAGCGGCGCGAAAAAAACCTCCACCATGAGGGGGTACCAGGCCTGCAATTTAGCTAGTTTAGTCAGCTGTGCCAGACTCGAACAGACGTCTTTTCCTTTTATTTTATTTCTTTTTTTCCTTTTTTTTATTTCTCTATTTCTTTTTAATCATTTTAATTATTTTAATCATTTTAATTCATTTCTCTATTTCTTTTTAATTTTATAATTTATTTCACCCACAAAGTCCCTCAACTCGCCAATACCGGTTTGGGACAAAGACGTTTGCTCTCGGCTGGCTGTCAGTCCGATCAAGCGGCGGACAAGCATGTCAGACAGATGCATAAGGTTCGAGACAAGGACAGTCCGAAGCCTAATCCGGACAAAGAACTTGAGCTCGAGATCTGCAGCAAAGTTTGTTTCTTTGTGCGAATTGGGAAAACGAGAAAATGTCTCTCAAGTTTTGACCGGATTCAAAGCGGATTTTTACACAACTTACCTCACGTCCTGATCACCCGTTTCATAAAGTCATATTACAGATATCCTCCCGCTAACCCTAACTAAACCCTTCCTTGTCATCTGCAGGGTTTGAGATTAGCTCTCATGCAGAACCTTATTTTTGTATGCGCCAGAAATGGGGTGATGAGTAAACTCTAACCTGACACATGTGACGTACTAGGCAAAACTAGATGAAACCAGCGTGCTGACTAAGCTTAATTTGAGCTAGCGGTGCGAGGGGAAATAAAATGAAAATGAAAATGAAATAAAAAAGAAATAAAAAAGAAATGAAAATGAAAATGAAAAAAAAAAATGAAAAAAAAACGCCGTTGCCATGGCAATTGGACGGGCTGCTAAAAAGGCGTAGAGGCGAAAAACGCACCTAAAATATGTGCTACAGGGCATGTCTAGTGCGCCTTCTCTGTGCATGGATGGATTTGGTGCATTTGTTTGGGTGGCTGTTGTGGCGGATTTCGCCACTTGCTGTGGAAAAAAGATTAAAAATTGTTAAAAAAAAAATTAAAAAAATTAAAAAATGATCGAGCTTCAAAAAAAACGAGCTTCAAAATCGGTTGCAACGCCGTCAGAATTGGCGGAGTATTTTTAAACAATTATATCTTGCATCTAAGCAGCCATTAGACAATCTCCACATTTGCCACTTTGGTAAGATGGTTTGGTTTGGGCTTTTTTTTTTTTTTTCTAGAAAATTCCCAGCCGTGCCAAACAGCCTAAACTGCGTGCAAAGATGTGCGCCGGTGCACAGCTGCGTACACGGCATCTGTCAGGGGCGGTCTAGCCGAGGTTGGCTGATTTATTTTGGCGAAAAAAATACGCCCTTTGGTTGTGTTCAGTATTGGTGTTGTAAACTGGTTTGTTAGGTCTCTCCTTATAGTGTTCCTCTTTTGGAAAGACAATAGTTTGGTGGAAAGGGGTGAAAAAAAGTGAAAAAAAGTGAAAAAAAGTGAAAAAAGTGACAAAAAGATGAAAAGTTCTGTTGAGCAACAGTCGACATCAAGCAAGACAGGGTCAAGAACGGAATCGTGAGTATCTCTCTTGTCCATGTGACAGTGTGCAGTTGTCTCAAGGAGGGGAGTATGGGTTGTTGGAAAGACCTGTAGTTTTTGAGGAGAACGGCCTTCTTACCGGAAAGACCCGTTCTAGATCTTCAGATTGCGCTCCGTCGAACGGTGAACTTCCCCTCTCGTTTGGACGTCTGTAGCGTCTGTTGCAGCTCCCTCCATTTCACTAAAACATGACGATACTTGTCGTCCGCTCGAAACGGAAGATTTTCAAGGTGAAACAGCGCAGAAAACGCCGGGCAGTGTCTTGATAGATTGGCTTGGAGTTGGTTGATTGAACGAGCCTGGTTTGGGGTGTTTCGCGGTGTTCTAGAGACTTCTCTGAAGACTGCTTTTTGACTGTTCGGAGTCGAAGTGTACAAGTACACAGTCTCTTTTGCCACTGCCACGCAGGCCCAATGTACACCTCCAATCAGCTCAATCAGCTCTAATTGCACGTTACCGAGATAGTACTGCTGACTCAATTGTTTACAACAAGTCTGTGATGTCGTTACTGTGGTTGCCATTATCAATCTTCCTTACAGTACACTCCATCTATACCCACTCTAGGAACCCACTCTCAAAACTCTCCAACCTCTTCTACACACCCCAATCACGTGCCAATGATCATCTCGTTATGAATCACGTCCGAAAAACGCCTGAAAAAACGCCCTTCACTGTTTTGATCAGCATCTCCCACAAAAATCAAAACATCTCTACCCCCATCTAATCACCCTAATCTGTCGCCATCTCCCCAAAAAATATGCCCTACTCCAGCCACACCCCTCTTCTGAACTCACGCATTCTTCTCGTATCCGTATCGAGTCTCGTATCCGTATAAAATCAGGTAGGCTACGGAGTACGGTACGTTTCGAAAGGCCGTATTTGGCGACAGATGGCGATGTATTTTGCAATGGAAAGCCGTCATCCTGATCATCTCCATGGTCACCAAACACACCACCTACCACCAACCACCTGCCTCCAACCACCTACCACCAACCACCTACCACAATTCCCGGTTATGTCTGGGTTTTTTCTCATTTTTTTCATTTAATGTTATTTTATTTTATTTTTTTCCATTTATTTATTTTTTTCCTTCCATTTATTTTCATTTTACTCCATTTGATTCCCGCCGATCGTCACCAATTGTTTCAGAGTACTCGTACAACCACCCCAACCACATTCTGTATTTTTCTTTTCTCATTTTTGACCATCTCGGTTTTGTACCGCTATCTTCACTTTTCGTTTGGTTTTCGTTTAGTTTTCGTTTGGTTGGTTTTCGTTTGGTTGGTTTTCGTTTGGTTGGTTTCGTTTGGTTTCCGTTTTGTATTTTACCCAACCCTAACCCTCGACTTTTCGATTTCAAGGTTCACCTCTTGTCCTAGCCCAATGTCCACTTTGAGCGCTGCGATAATTAATATATGCACGTTGGTCTTGGAATTCACAAAACCGAACGGCAGCCCTGGCCCTAAACAACGGCCCCGGTTCCTGGTTCGTAACCCCAGCCCTCCCTAACCCTAACCCTACCTCCCCTTGCCCCGTTGAAAAAATACCCGCCCCCCTAAACCTGCCCTAACCGGAACACAGCAAAGAGCAAGCCCTTCTTCGGGGGTCCGGCCCCTCACGTTGACGGCGTGAAGAGCTTACAGAAAAGCTTAATCGGAAGCTTAATCTGATCTTCTCCAAAAACCTTAATCGGAAGCCTAATCTGATCTTCTCCAAAAACCTTAATCTGATTCTCTCTTAACATTTCCAGAAATTGAACCACACTTCGCACAACAGACTGCAGGTACGACAAGAGGAGTGGTAGCTTGGTTTGTTTGTTTTTTTGGTCACGTGATGTGGCTGTGTGGTGGTTTTCCAGCTGATTCAACAGAGTCTAACGGTTTTTTCCCTTCAAAATTAACAGATTAGTAATCTTTCTGTGGAAACACAAACCAATTCGATAACCGGTTTCAACCACAAGGTCTTACGCCGCAAGAACAAAAGCCCCTCCTCCTGGTAAAGTTGCGCGTGAGGTGCATAATTGGAAGGCTAGAGATGTGTGTGGAGTTTAACCGAAAGAGGAACGAGTACGTTGTGCATGAAGTTTGATAGGTGTAGGAGAATGTGAAGAGACCCAGAAAGGGACACGGAAAGAGACACAGAAAGGCGACGAGAAGTGACAAAAAGCAACGCCTAATGAGGCGGTCGGGCTGGGTGCCTAGCGATGACTCTGTTTCTGTTGTTGTCTCAGTTTTTGACAAGTATATACCCGATTAGTCTAGTCCGTATAGTATAGTAGTTGTGCATCTACATCTGTCTCACTCTACTACCCTATGTCGTCTGTTTTTCGCTACCACCACCTCTTTTGGAAGTGATGACAAAGACTCAAGGCACCAGTGGGGTGGTTATGAAGGTGTTTTCGTCGATATCTGGTTTGTAATGGAGAAGGTAGGCTGCCTTGGGGAGTTTGTGTATTTTTTTTCAGGCAACACTCCATAAACGGAAAAAAAATGATTACTCGGTGGATTTAGCTAATATCGTGATCCAACAAGCTGTCACGTGATTCTGGACGTCCACTAAAGCTCATGCCGAACTCCCGAGTCACGTGGCTCTTCTCCAGCTGAATGTAAACGCTCCAGACTGCACACAGACTGCACAGAGGAGACTCCATACCAGAACTCGTAGCATGCACCGAAACGAGCTCCAGAGTCAATTTCCGCTCTCTAACCAACCGGCTCAACTATTCTAAAGCCCCCTTTTTAACAAGATTCACCGAGTACGCGATCTACAGAGCTGTACTGGTGCCATGTGCTCGCTAAAGCACCGATACGGTCTTTTTGGAAGCCGTACAGTCGATCAAAAGCCAGCCACATGCTCTTAAACTCGCCCAAAAGGGCCTGGAAAGGCAGTCGGTAGCGCGAGTGGGTCCCCAAGTGCCCGAAAAACGCATCTCGGACGTTTCAAAAGCTTTAACCACGGTAAGAGGGGCGATTTTCTTTGTTCCACAGCCAATTAGTCTTCTAAAGGCCTGCAGGCGTCTTTGCGGAAACTTTCCGGAAGCCCTAATTAGTTGTGGTGGCGATAAAGGGGGGCGTCTGGGGGAGGTCGGGGCTGGTCTGTGGTCCGCCGTGCGGCTTGGAAATGGGATTTTCGAAGTCTGCAGAAGTCTGCATAACCGATCTGGCAGATGCGAGGTTTAACCTAATTAAGGTTTGATTTCTATCTTCCAGAAGCCTCCGGTGCATTGCAGAAGTGTGCAGAACGAACGTGCAGGAGTAATGAGGCTTTAGAAGGGGTGCACATTGAGGACGGCTGCTTGATCGTATCTGAGCCAGTGCATGATGTCTGCCCGCTGATTGGTCCGTTTCCGGAGTTTCGGGGAGAACGTGCATCGGGCTGCATGGGGGTGCGTCGAGGTGCATGGGGCTGCATGGGCGTGCAGGACGTGGCGTTAGAAGATGGCTTTTTTTTTGGGGGGGGGGGCTAAAAAATACTGCTAACGGGATAATAATGCCAGTAATCAATGTAGCCAAGCTTGGGCTTGTGATGGATAAATTTTCAGCAATTTTGACGGCGTTTTTCCTACGTTTTTTCCACCTCCGGAAGAGTTGTGTTTTTCCGTGCGGCTCGGAAATAAACTTCCGGACTGGGGAAGCACACCGTGCGGCTCATCAATTGGATGCGGCGACAAAGAGGACCCGGGCGTGCGGCTCGGAAATTGGCGGTCCCATGCGGCTCTTTTGGAGCGAGCTCGTGCGGCTCGGAAATAGCGTTTGCTCGACATGTTCGGCATTTTGGGGCCAATGTCGAGCGGCTCGAAAATGGGTCGGCGGAGGAAGAAACAAAAGTGCGTTTTGTGGCGGCCCAAAATGCACCGAAGGACGGGGCTGAGTTCTGCGGCGTGTCCAAGCGGCGTATCTAAGCTTTTCGGCTATTTTCCAGCAGCCCTAGGGGTCGGGAGGATGTGAGCAAATCGGAAATAGTGGGAGTTTATTTGATTAATCGGATTAAATGGGGCGAAATTCGGATTAATTCAATTGATTCAGAATAATTCAATTAATTCAAACAAATCAAATAAATCAAATAAATCAAAAATAAATCAAAAAATAGCAAGCAGACAAAAAATCGCCAAATTCCAAACAGATAAAAACCGCCAATTGCTGTACGTCAAAAACCGCCAATTGCTGTGCGTCAAATACCGCCAATTACTGTACGTCAAATACCGCCAATTACTGTACGTCAAAAACCGCCAAATCACTCGACGTCTAATACCGCTAAACCTCACAAAAGCAACGTCACTTCGCACTAAGGCACGTCAAAAGTCGCCCGGAAAGTCGCCCGGAAAGTCGCCCGTCTTTTTGTGTCACTTTTGACGTTTGCGTAGCGCCAAAAGTGACACAAAAAGACAGGTGACATTTTGTGTTCCTGACAATGACAGCTGACTGCGTAACGGTTGGCGCTAATGACAGCCTCAGCCACCACGCCACAACAACGGCTTGTCTTAAAAATGTCTTTTCACGTGATCCTGTTTCCACGTGATCTCTACGTCACTACATCACATTCCTATGTACGGACGCAACGAGGCATTTACGAGAAAAATCGATAATGGTCTTTGCGCAGCAGAGATGCATCGGTTTTAGGATCCTCGGCTGGAGTTTCGGCCCAGCCCTAAGTGACGAAAGAAGGACGGAAAATAAAAACGAAATAAAAACGAAATAAAAACAAAACAAAGACGGGAAAATATCACAACAAAAACAAAACACAACAAAAAAAAAAAACACAACAAAAAAAACACAACACCGCCGCCGCACGTGGACGTATACGGATTTTGACAGATATATGGGGCAATTTTCCAACGACGCTAAACAGACAAGCGCAAGTGGGGAAGGCAAGAATAAAAACAATAGAGAGAACCTTGGGGGGTGGAGGTTTGTGGCAATTGTGGCGTCGGACGACAGTTCAGCCAGGTGGAGAATCGAACGGCCTGGGCTTGAGATACGAGGAGTGTATTCGGCGCGAGTCGAACAGACGGAAGGGGTGGATGTTGTGAGTCAGTCTGGATGAAGATCTGTGTCCGATGCGGTGCCTTAGGATGTGGTCACGTGACGTTGTCTGGTCACGTGACTATGTCGACCAGCTTTGACTGTTCTGAGACTGGTTCTTAGTCTTGTATATTGTTGTGTTATGTGATGTGTTAGTGAATGCCATATGAGGTAATGTTGAAATCTCGTTAGAATCGGCAGAAACACACATTACCTCACCATGTTTGAACTGAAAAACGGCTTTAATGGTATCATTCGAATCGGCAGAATCTTCTGAGTAGAATGGTATGGTTTTTGTCATATGTTGTCATAGAAAAACCTGACCTAGAGGCTGCCAAACAATTAACAAAGTGATAGCCGTCGTCGATGTTCAGACACTTTCTGAAAGCGCACCAGGTTGTGTATCGGAGGAGACATAATTCCATCTTGTACAACTACAAATGTTTGTACTGTATAGGGGCGATTTTATTGTACCATTCGAATCAGCACATTGCGGAGAGTCAATAGGTGCTATTTGTGGTAGCACTTGTGGTAGTACTTTCCCCAGAGAGACGTCAAACACTTGACAGACTACTTAAACAGACTACATAGACAATATCGTCGACTGACTGTAACAGATGTGAATGGTATCGTGTGTGAAGATTAAGGTGATTAGTTATGGGTCTTTGTGGATGATTACACAAGTCCTTTTGTCTGGTATGAGTGTCTACTATCGTACAGTGGTCCTTGTCTCATATAGTATACGGTACAAGCTATGTTGATACGATATTCTGTGATGCGATATCAGGATTGCTGGTCACGTGACAACCACAAAAACACTTTTCAACAGCAATAATATTGCAATCTCTGTCAAAAGCTCACCTCCTCATATCCCTCATTAATGTCTATCACTTGCTCAACCAGCCCGAATATGAGACATTTGGTTGAGTCAATCAGGCGGTCAATTGAGTCACAAGATACACCCGAAAACAGCAGAAATACTTCTTTATAATGGCACAGCTTCATTTCAATCAACTTGTTTGATTCAGAAACGCTTTACAGAGATTTCACCAGTGCCACTATTCCTACTGTACATACCACAATCACACTATCGGACTTGTACATCATGATATGTATCTCTGAGACAGAGGAGGGTTTCAAAATAGCAGAATATTGGTCTGGGTGAGACATTGAACACGATGGAAGTAATTTCAAGCAGATGGAAATAATTTCAGAAGGGTCTACCCTGTGTTCTATGCAGGTGACGTTGACAGACAACAATTATCGTCAATGCAAGTAGCACAAGCGGTCTATAAGATCACGTGAGTCCCACTGGTTGCCACGTGATTGTCCTCCTACTAGTGTACACGTGATGGACACATGTTTGCCTACAGAGGCTGGATCATGTTTCAACTATAATGGCCCAGCCACTCCATGTCTCACTTCTTGCTGAGTAAGCGGAAACGTATGGTATGGGAGTGTTGGGCAGTTGGGGCGTGTCTGGGGGCGTCTGGGGGCGTCTGAAGGACATCTGGTAAAAAATCGGGTCTGGTCTGAGTCATTTTTGGGTGTTCTGATGTTACGATTTCGACAGTCAATTATTTGAAATAATTTTTCAATTTTTAAGAACCCACAAAAAAAATCCAAAACAATTAGGAACCACCAGTAAAGCCACTCAGGGCCACCCTTCCACCCCCGCCAAACTCTCCAATGCGCCAACATGTCATTTATGCCGATCCAAGCTCTGATACGACGTCTCACCAGGCATCATCAAGCCGCACGAACCGGAAGGCAAAAAGAGCAAGTAAAGCAGGGTCAAGAGACTGACAAAGTAAAGATAACATAGTGGAGGTGGAGACAAAGAGCGCTACATCAATTTAAAACACTGCTTGAGCCCTAAAAGCTCTTCTGACACAGTTTGAGTCTCTGTCTCTCAGTACATGTGATTGACGAGCGAAAAACTAAACCGAGCACAAAGAACACACTTGTCTAGAGAACAATGCAGGGTGATCAGAAACTCTCTGTGAGACCACAGGACGAGCGAAACCGAGCCAGAGTTGTGCTTTTTCGTGTTTCAAGTTACTTCAAGTGACTTTATCTCTTTGTGTGAATGCAGGAACAAGCCAGACCAAAAGACATGTTGTAGAACCATATAAAAGACACACAAAGAGATGGCAACTCTAGCCTGACTTTTGTGCAACCTTGGAAAGCCCCTTTGTGCATGCTAGGCTTTGGTTCTGTGTCACTTTGGTGGCTATAGGCTCCAAACTCGTGCTTTTGTGAACCTATCGGGCAGTTTTCAAGACAGCAGCGACGACAGAGAGCACCTCTTTGGCCGTAAGCTTCGAATCTTTGTTTGAGACAGCCGTCGGAGGGGTGCCAAAGGTTTGCTGAAAGATTCCACGGGGTTCTGAGCGAGAAAAGTGGAGAAAGGGTGACGTGGGGTTGATGACTAATGACGCCGTAAAAGCGAGGTTAGAACGGTCTGATTTGAATGGAGGCAACTTCAAATGGTAGCACAGATGTGTAGCATCTGATCTTTTCTTTTTTCGTTTGATTTGGTACCAATTTGGAACTTCTGAGGTTTAGTGTGCTGTCAAAAAAACAGGTGAGACTCTGATGACGATGATATGACCTGATAATCGGAAACCCCGCAGAAAAGCAAAAGAAGGGAAAGGTAAGGGTGTGCTGGGTTGGTTTGAGGGGGGTGGTGGAGTTGGGTTGGATTTTGAGTCATTGTGGGGTGGTGGAGAATTGTCAAAAAAAAAAAAAAAAAAAAAAAAAAAAAAAAAAAAAAAAAAAAAAAAAAAAAAAAAAAAAAAAAAAAAAAAAAAAAAAAAAAAAAAAAAAAAAAAAAAAAAAAAAAAAAAAAAAAAAAAAAAAAAAAAAAAAAAAAAAAAAAAAAAAAAAAAAAAAAAAAAAAAAAAAAAAAAAAAAAAAAAAAAAAAAAAAAAAAAAAAAAAAAAAAAAAAAAAAAAAAAAAAAAAAAAAAAAAAAAAAAAAAAAAAAAAAAAAAAAAAAAAAAAAAAAAAAAAAAAAAAAAAAAAAAAAAAAAAAAAAAAAAAAAAAAAAAAAAAAAAAAAAAAAAAAAAAAAAAAAAAAAAAAAAAAAAAAAAAAAAAAAAAAAAAAAAAAAAAAAAAAAAAAAAAAAAAAAAAAAAAAAAAAAAAAAAAAAAAAAAAAAAAAAAAAAAAAAAAAAAAAAAAAAAAAAAAAAAAAAAAAAAAAAAAAAAAAAAAAAAAAAAAAAAAAAAAAAAAAAAAAAAAAAAAAAAAAAAAAAAAAAAAAAAAAAAAAAAAAAAAAAAAAAAAAAAAAAAAAAAAAAAAAAAAAAAAAAAAAAAAAAAAAAAAAAAAAAAAAAAAAAAAAAAAAAAAAAAAAAAAAAAAAAAAAAAAAAAAAAAAAAAAAAAAAAAAAAAAAAAAAAAAAAAAAAAAAAAAAAAAAAAAAAAAAAAAAAAAAAAAAAAAAAAAAAAAAAAAAAAAAAAAAAAAAAAAAAAAAAAAAAAAAAAAAAAAAAAAAAAAAAAAAAAAAAAAAAAAAAAAAAAAAAAAAAAAAAAAAAAAAAAAAAAAAAAAAAAAAAAAAAAAAAAAAAAAAAAAAAAAAAAAAAAAAAAAAAAAAAAAAAAAAAAAAAAGAACCAACAGCCAACAACCGCAGTTTTCTGAATAAACGGCTGATGTAATCAAAGACAATTGAAGATCTAAAATGAGAGCTAGAGAAAGTGCAAACGGTGCTGCTAAGCTGGTCAAGGAGAGACGTGAGTTGTAGTGTTCCTGGATTGCTGACTAAACGTGTGAGAACATTTGACCTGGAATGACTTCAAGTGCTACAGGTCACGTGTCGCTTTGCCTATGTTTTTGGTCACGTGCCATGCGGCTCAATCACGTGTAGTACGGCTCAATCACGTGTTCTCAAAACAAAACGAGGGGGGCTGGAAAGGTGGCTGGTCGTCGCTGAGGCAGCCCATGGTAGAGGAGAATAGAAGGTGTGGGCGAGTCACATGAGGTGTGGGGGTCACGTGATGGTCTTTGAGTCAGGTCATGGCGGTTAAGACCCGTGTTTGCTCACGTGGCGACCTCCTATACTGGTCCTCTCCATGAACCATAGAAATGGACTCCTAAACGATGTACCTCTGTAATAAACCAAACTGAGACATTCCGATATCATTTTCCAGGAACAGCTCAATGTTTTGTAGACCTCTTTATAACTTACAAGGTGTTCTGAGTGATTTTTATTGGCATCAGTCTCATCAATTGAGCATCTCAATGACTTTCTCTCCTTGACTCTATATGTCCTTACTGTCTCCTCCAGAGCCTGCTCCATAGCTTTAATAATGCTTTAGCACCACTGTAAAATCAGTTGCCCTTGCTGAAACAAAGACAGAGATGTTTAGAGCTCTCTCGCTACCTATTTCACAGCCATTAACCCCAATTGTCACTCCATAATCTTTCACAACGATCAACAGAACCCCTGAGAGTTCACCAAACTACTCTCCAACATTGACAGAGTAATTCAAAACACTTTAGAGTGACTCGACTGCGTATATCGTTTGTTACACCGTCCGCCAAAAGTCGCTTTCGAACGTTCCCACTACGCAATCTGCCTGTTTGGTCCAATCTCGTTGTTCCCCTTTAGAAACGGTACGACTGCTGTTGTGAATTTGGGGACTTCAACAAACGCTTCTCCAAGTCATCCCAAGAATTTTGGTGGAGTTCCTGTCACTTTTGGGTCTTGCCTTACTTTCTAGACGTGTTTTGGGTATCTGCACTGCACATGTTAGTATTGTAGATTATCAGCGCAATTTTGACGGTAGCAGAAATTCGAGTTGATCAAAACCATCTCCCAAATCTTTTCTATCCGATAGTGTACTCTCTGCAAGCTTAGACCTCTCTCTGTGTGTCTCTCTCCTCTCTGTCTCTCTCTGTCTCTCTCTCTAGGTATCTGTCTCTTTCTCTACTCACTAATTACTCTTGTAGAAGACAAATCCTTGATCACAAACGTCTGTCAGGTTTTCAAGTGGCGTAGAGCAGTGAATTCAGCTGTTTTTACACTTGTTATATCGCCCACAATCACCATTCCATGTCGTACAAGTGGTGTTATTCTGAACAGAAATAACTCTTGAAATGGTACAAAATTTGGAGCCCTTCTTTACACGTTTATTGAATTGTCTTCTTGAACCCTACAGCAGAGTCTTTTGTAGGGAGATCAACATCGTCTCAATAACGGTTCTATTCACTCTTGCTTTTTTATCACAGTAGGCACACCCCAGTCTATTGAGACTCCTACGACAGCATTTTTTGCTGCTAGAAGAAAACGGAGTGGATCAATAGCATCAGCATGAACAGCTCTTTCTACCAGTTGTGTTAATATCCCTCTTGTCACAATACACAACCATCTACAGAATTGTACATTACACCTCTGATCCACTGTCCTACTAGTATGTACTGTACTGTAGATAGGCTATAGGGGAGCAAATTGGTGGACTAATTCATTCATCTGCTTTGTTAAACACCTCTGAGGGAATCTGTTGACTTTTTCAAGCCCAAACCGAATACTTTTCATTATTTGACATTTAGAAGAATTTCTCAAACTATATCTCTCGAAAATCAAATAAATAAGACACCTAGCGTCGAAAACTTGTACGGAGTCTTTGGCTGGTTTATTGGAGCACCTAACACGTGACCAAGACGATTCTACAGTGCTGAACCAGTTCAAATCACGCTCAGTTGAGACCTTCAAACTTGAGCTAAGTATCGTCAAGAAAAGCCCCCATTTCAGCGACCTTCTACCACTCACGCTGCCTCACTAAGCCCTCGGTCTATGCTTAGTCATCGTTACACGTAAACACCGTCAAATCCAGACCCATTGTATGCTGTCAAAATGGGGTCATGTTCTTTCAACCGTCACTGATTAAGTAATCGGTGTACAGTACCAGGTCCCTGTAAGAAAACGAAAAAGAAAAAAAAAACCCCCGATTCTAGGAACATCGCATTTTGGTTACCCCACACATCACCAGCCTCGTGTAGTTCTACCAGGTCTGTGTCCATACGTTTGGCTATAAATAACTAACGTTCCGCGTCTGAATCACCTGGTCCCCGTCTCCACAGTGGCGACACTAACGTCCAAGCCACAGAACCCGTTAGCGCGCGCTACCCTGGCGGGGGCTGTGACATGTTCTACGCCTTGGAGAAGCGTGGAGAAGCGTGGAGTGCGCAGTACGATGCGAGTGCGCAGTACAAGTGCGGCTGTGGTGGAGGAACAGACACAAAGAGGCGTGGGGACAGACACAAAGAGGCGTGGAGACAGACACATACAGTCGTGGCTGTGTTGAGTCTGTGCTGAGTCTGTGCTGAGTCTGTTCATGTGACTGCACAGCCCGTGGAAGGAGTTTATGATGGAGTGAGTTTAGGGAGGTTGGCTTTCGGTTTTGGCGTATAGCGTCAATTTTTGTATGACGGGGTGTGGAGAAAACTGGATTGTTGTGTTCTCCGTGCTTTGGTGATTCGATTGCTGTAAAGAACGTTTTGTTTGGAGCAAAACTGTCATTCTGGAGAGATACAATAGTAAGAGATAGACGCGTCTGTTTACACATCACAGTATAGCTAATTACTACGTGCACCGTTGTGAAGCGTCAGTTCGAACCGTGTAAAAACGGGTTTTAAAAAATAGGAAATGTGATATATTCGTCTTCAATTCGGGTTCGATTCTTCTTTGACGTTCGTCGCCAGGTATTGCTCGCAGTCAGAATAACTTGTCCCGCCATTGTGCCATTTCCCACTTCCCCTCATACCATACCATCTCCACTTAACTGCCACAAGATGTGGAGACATGCTTAAGAGAAGTATGTGCATGTGTGGAACCGAACACGGGTGGGTAGGACGTCATGGTGACGAGTACTGTACGGCATTTCTATACGTTTTTGCGACGGGTTAATGCGTCTTCGCACAGCAACTTTCTACTGCCTTGCTAAGCCATGTTCTGCGATTATCGACTGAGTAATTTGACTTTCCCACTTGTGTGCACAAAACCCCCCGTTTCTTGAAATCTTTGTATTGCAAGAGGAACTTTTTATTACATCATTCGAACCGCCGTCGTCTGGCGATTCGATTGGTGCATCTTTTGCCACCCCTTGCCATACAAATATTCCACGCTACATCGCCCTAGCCGATCTGTGCATCTCGTGTGGACATTGCTCATGTAGACTTTGGGGGGGGTGCACAAGAGAGGTAATTAATGCGGACGGTGGAAGCAGTTGATGAAAGTCTGAGTTTGCGCAGACGAAGAGTTGGACGGAAGTCTGCGTGAAAAAAATAAAAATATCCAGACCCAAGGTGGATTTCCAAGATTTCCGTTTTTTCCAACAGCTGGCTTTTCATTGGTTGTGGAGAGTACAAGTCGTTAGAAAGACCACAGAGACCGTCATAAAGACAATAGAGACGAATTCAAAGACAAACGGTTGACAATTCCACCGCCATCAACCGCCCCATTCAGCACCACAGCAACCCATCAGTCCACGTTGAATCCCCTCCAAATCCGCCTGACTTGGGCTCCATCGAAACACTTATAGTTTGCTATTTGCCATGGTGGATATTATTATGAGCTAAGCTACAGGGAGAATTTATAATGACGTGGCCGTGACAGACGGGATAGTAGGGGTCTTCAGAACGAATTGAGAGTCACCGGAAAACACACGAGAACGGATTACGTAAGCCGGCTTCAATATGGTACGATTCCACACCCTCCAACCACCCCAACACTCGGTTTCAAAACCTCCACCTGCACGGTGACGTGCGGCTACATAGCACCGGTACAAAATTTAGTCCTTGCACTTACTCGTACATTAGTCTGACGTTTTCGGTGTGGGTTAGGGTGGTTGGACGGGTGGGTGTGTAGAGTGGTGGGTTTGTGTGAGTGTCCTTTTGTGTCGTCCAAGTGTTGTTCTGATCACACTGAGTCTGTCGTGTCGTAATATTCGAGGAATATAAATACAGCCATATTTCCTCCGTTTTGTACCGTCTTTATTTTTTTTCCGTGTTGCCCAGTTACGTGTTGCCCAAGTTACGTGTTGCCAGTTACGTCGGTTTGCGCCTCACCATACAGTGTGTGCATGCACTGTAGACCCAAGATGGACTGGAGCCAAACTTTTCCAGCAGTGATAGACGGGCGATCGGTGAGCAACAAGACAATGGTACGTGGAGGATACGGAGTACCAACAACGGCATTTCGATCGGTACAGTGGAGTACAGCGTTGGGTACAGCGTGTACTGAGACATGTCTATTTTTTGGGTGTCTAATTTCTGTGGACAGTTTGACAGTGTACGTTTTGGCACTCATCACATGTTGCTCATGCCATGCAAAAGCTCAGCATTGTGAGCAGGAAATGGACTGACGACAATTGCAAAAAAAGGACTGGCAAAAAAAGGACTGGCAAAAAAAGGACTGGCAAAAAAAGGACTGGCAAAAAAAGGACTGGCAAAAAAAAAACCGTGTAATCTAGCCAGAGACACCCCAACGATACCACAACCAGTCGCTCCTTACAGTACGACTACAACTACTCCAGTCGTACTTGTACCCACTTGTACCCCTGAGACTCTGCCGGGTAACCCGTTACCCTTTTGAGCCAGGTAAGGCTATTAGGCTCACAATGGTTGCTAGTCTGCATGGGGGGGGGGCGGATCATGGGACGAGAAGGGTGGTACTTGTAGAAGGGTATAAATGGGGGTTATGTGTGGTGTTACGCTGGTGGTGGTGTTGGGTTACGTTGAAAATTTTTGCCTAGTGGTAGCTTTGCCTAGTGGTGGTTTTGCCTGGGGCAGATTGGTGATGGATATTGCAAAAGCCCAGTTTGAAATGGCAACCCCAAATCATCCTCCTCAGCAAAGTTCACCTGCAGAACAAAGTCTACAGCCTTATGCAGTCCGCCTCAGATTGCTGTTTACCACACAAAGAACCGCCCCGTCGACCCAAAGAGCGTGGACGTGCAGGAGGACCAAACCTTGGCTGCTGGTGCAACGTCTAACCAAATAAATCCCCCCGGGTTCCCTCTTTCGCAAGTTGACCTTCGACAAACGACATCCACACATCTCGAGTCAAGTCACGGCACTTTCACACACGACTCAGACTCAGTACACTCAACACAACCAGTACACAAACTACCACTTATCACACAACTAGTACCCCCCCCAACCTTTACAACACACCCCACCACAACTCCACCCCCCCCCTCCCCCTACACCATGGCCGTCTTTCGATCTCTGATTGGCGCCTTTAGCATCCTGCTCATTGCCGGAGCCACCCTTCTGTCCTTCTTTGTGCTGCTTGCCGGCTCCAGAGACTCTGCCCCTCTCAACTCCTTCTACTGGCTCGAGGCCGAAACCTCGGCCATCCCGGGAGCCCACACCTTCACCCGATGGACCACCTACAACCAGTGTGGCGTCACCACCGACAACAAGAACTTTGAGTGCTCCAAGAACCAGGCGGACTTCCCCTTTGACCCCGTGCGCAACTTTGGCACCGAGGAGGGAGTGCCCCAGGAGTTCATCGGCACCAACAAGTGGTACTACCTGACCCGGTTCGCCTTCCCCTTCTACCTGATTTCGCTGTTTTTCACCGTCATCACGCTGTTTGTGTCGCTGCTGTCGCTGTGCTCGCGTCTGGGCTCCGCCATCGCGCTCTCCGCCAACGCCATCTCCGTCTTCTTCTGGACCATTGCCGCCTCTCTGTCCACCGCCTGCTTTGTCCAGGCCAAGAGCCACTTTTCCGAGGCCCACCTCGGCACCAAGATGTTTGCCTTCATTTGGACCACCGAGTTCATTCTGCTGCTGACCCTGGTGTTCTTTGGCTTTGCCTGCTGCTCCCGAAAGCAGTCCTCCAAGGTGAGTTACTAATTTTGCTTCCGATCACACACGCCGGCCTTGTGATACTAACACAGGTCGAGTCGTACTCCTCTGAGAAACAACCCCGTGCTAACAAATTCTTTAGAACTTCGCGTAAGTCCAAGACCACCGGAGTCACGTCGGCCGCATAATGTACAATAGAGCGATATCAAAACAGAAACGCACACACCGAATGTGCGGCGACAGCGACAATGCGACAACATCATCACCTTTGTGATGACACCACCAACCCCCTTTTCTTCATTACAAGATGCAAATGGTGCTAAAATTCAAAACCCACCGGCAGAATTGTCAACGCCACGAGGTCCTGGATTTCTAGATTTCTGATTTCTGATTTCTGATTTCTGATTTCTTTGATTTCTGATTTCTTTGATTTCTGATTTCTTTGATTTCTGATTTCTTCGACTTCCTCGACTTCCTCGACTTCCTCGACTTCCTCGACTTCCTCGACTTGACAATCTCCCCCTTTATTCTTCTTTTCATTCTCGACATGGTAATACCCGGGTCTTTCGACTCTCTTTGAAAACATGTCTCTCAGTTTAATTTCTCCCCAGCACCATCTCCCCGTTTTCTTGTATTTCTAATTTTATTCATACACACATGTTAAGCCGTATGTAAGTGACGCATCTGTAGCATTGAGTTTGTGACGTTGGACCTGTTTTGGGACGAAGAATGTGCGGTTATCCGGGTTAAGGTTTCCGAATCCGGACATAAACATCCCATTCGGGACACGTCCAAACAGAAGGCCGGATACACATTCCGGAGGTGATCGATTGGTGCAGGTGCAAGTACCAAAAGTGCCACAAAGCCAATGTGATTGTTTCTGTGGAATCGGTACAGAATGCGGAGCAGATTGGTGTAGTTTTTGCCATACTATTTGAGTCTACAGAGAGCCTTTTGAGGGTCTTTCTTTGCACTTCAAAAAAGGATAGAATAAAACCAAAATAAGAAAAAAACAAAAAAAAAAACAAGAAAAAATAAAGATGAAAATAAAGATGAAAATCACATCGTCAAAACGACTGTTTTCTTCAGCTATTGTGTTTGTATGCCGTGTATTGTACCAGCTACTCAACTACAACCAGCATATTACCATCTCCATCCGTGCCTGATGGGTCTTTTTTTTTTTTTTTTTTTTTTTTTT
>ULGY01000002.1:1330636-1354450 GCA_900519085.1 Yarrowia deformans | reverse complement strand
CTACCGGCAGATGATTTTATATCGTGTAGTAAGTCCCAATTGAAAGGTAACCGGAAATTGACCACTTTATGGAAGATATTCAAGACCTCTCGATTGGGAACGTTAGTTGCCATTTAATTGATTGTGATTGTATTAAAACCAAGAGTGTAGATTAAATCTCCGTCAGAAATGTCACAGGTTTAAGACCACAAACCACCCAGACATTTACAGACCTCAGCAGCCTAGTGTATCAATTGGTGTACATTGGTGTATACTGATTCTCGTAGTCCACAGTTGAAGCAGCTCAATGTCATTATAGTCAGCTCAGCGAAGTGTCAATTCAGACTAATGTTTGACAATGGAGCCCAGCAGATGAGGATACAGTAGTCCAGCACTATAGCAGTCCACCTACCGTCTTACATTAGGTAAAGTGTCGGGTCAGTTCGGAGTATTTGTAGGAATAGTCATCCTTTGTTGGTAGCGATATTTGTACAAAACCTGAGGTTCCCCTTACCAATAAGAAATGAGCGTCTCCAGAGAAAGAATGCAACAAGCCTGCAACACTCTTTCGAATCATTCGGCGGTCCAAAAAAGTCAGTCGACAGCTTCAACCAGACTCGAGTCTTACCGCTTACCTTGGATATCCGTAACGGTGAAGGTCACTAGCGACATAGACCGAAACCGACCCATACGAAACACAGCACAGAAGTAATCCAGACTGGCACTGTTCAGCTACAGAAGATCTAGGAAGGGGTCCTGTTACTGCTGATTCTGTAGTCACAGAAAACGCCTTTGGTGACTGGGATAATGTGGCCCAAGTAATACTGATCTCTCAATGGTCAAGACAGGAGTGAAGCTCAATGTGAACAGTGTCTCTAGACTGTATGGACCGTCAAAGAAAACTTGTCAGTCTAGTCTCCTGGAGGCATGCGATCAGATTGAGATGGTATCTTTTTGTTGTTGATTCAATTGGTATTCATAGATCTGATAAAGTCAATCTCTCACTTGTAGCATCAAATAACGCTGAAGTTTGGGCAAAAGACGTTTTTGACGATATGTTCGCAGATTAGCTCTCGTATTGCATTGTCGAAAATGAAAATGAAAAATAAAAGAAATTTAAAAGAAATAAAAATAAACAGGCAATCGGTGGACCGAAAGAGAGTGTTTAGGTGATACTTATGACACTACAAGTAGCTGGCTATCGACCAGACGGTTCTTCAACGTGTGTTTAGTGTACGATTATGAGTGTATGTCCTTCTACACACCACTGTCAAGTAAACTGAAGCACCCATAGTCGACAGGAACCAGCCCAACTGTCCACTTTTCATTTTCGCTTTTTTTTTTTTTGATTCTAGGGAAATACATTTGAGCTACTTCAGGCCTACTTTCATTTCCACCACTCTTCGATACACCTCTTTGTATCTGCAACTCGTTCATGTTCGCTTGTGTGGTCTGATTGTCTGAAGAGTGCATCATTATCAACATGATCATATCAACAAGGACCAATCCGGAAGACCACGACCGTCTTTGCTTTTCATTTGACAGACACAAAGAGGAGAGGGGTTCTGTGCGAGTACGTACGATACGAAACGATCGTCGTGCAGTAGCAGACGGAGGATTCATGAATGTCTCTCTCCTCTGTCAAAGGCTCAAAAACGCCCCTAAACCAAAGAGACCAAAGCGGTCCGTTAACGATCGATCGGTGGTTGCTGTTGAAGGGCAAAGGTCCGGGCCACGTGTGGCACACAAACACAAGCAGCAATCTCTGTAGAACCTTCCAAGGGTGGTTATTCTTTCCCGACAGCTCTTCCCTTTTAAACACTTTGAACAAGCCCACCACAGAGTGGGGTGGTATAGAGATCTAACGAAGGTTATTGGAGCTACCGTGTGGGGTAACGGGAGGAGGCGACAACGGTGACAAAAACACACCTGTTCAATTAGCCGCGTTGACACAAGAGTTATTTACAGCTTTTCTTTTTATTGCCTAGGACGAGACTCATGGTCGTACTATACCTTGAGCCCCGGGACCTTTGAGGACAATACGCTCAGCCAATTTCGCCTGCATGCGTCTATTGCTGCGTATATTGGTTTCGGACGTGCGTATACGAGCCCGGATCTGCTGCACTGCAAGGGTAAAGCAAAAGACAACGAGACAACGAGATGATGGTTTTTGACAAGAGCAAGAGCAAGACAATGGACACAGACAAACAATGGACACAAACAGTCGACACAAACAACAAACACAAACAGCCGACACAAACCCTGCAAAAATAAGACCATTGCCAGGCGCAATCGCCGCATATTCTCGGCTAACTTAACCAAGCTCCATCAGCTAGCTATACGGGGAGAAGATTATGTTGGTTCGAGACCGAGAGACCCCGTTTAACAGATCACGTGTGCCGTGAGAGTTATGAAACAATTCTCTGTCAGACGACTGTTATTACAAGTAGTCAGATTAGTCATGATTGTAGAGATTGTCAAAAGAGTAAGATAGAATGGTAAAGTAAGCAGTGTCCGCCACCATATAATTAGGACTCTAGTAGCCACCTACAGAGCTCATAACCTGTACAATATCGACTTACTGTACTCATCTGCTGTCCATAGCCCTACAAATGATGACTTCATCAGAGATACTTGGACAGTCCGTATATTCTCGAGGAACTATAGGTTCGACTTTAAAGTACAGCAGCTACAGAACAGCATGTATCTATAGTACACCTCTTCGATACAACCAGGCTGTGAGTTTGTAGGTAATTGAAGGGGTCTAGGGTAAACGATTACTATGATGATAGGTTGCAGAAAGTACCAAAATTCAACTCTCCGCTGATTCGAACGGTACCAGTTCTTGTACAATAACATCGACTCTTCTTCGTACAAATACGTTGGATGTGGTCTCTAGGGTGCAATTACTGTACAGTACAGTAGTCTACAAGTAGTAAGAGGTAGATCGAAGGAAAAGTCATTTAGGGAGTCTTTTTCGGGATTTCAGAGAGGGAAAGAAGCTGGTGAGGATCTGTTTGGAGCTTTCAAACTCATCTACGACGATATACAAGTAGCTAGATGGAATTCTGGTTGAAGTCGTTTCAAGAAGTTGAGCTCAAGAGATGGTTGGGTTCTTACTTCCAGATACTGTATTTCTCGTACTTGTAGCTGTTTGATACAGACTCAAATGACCCTAGCTGTTGAGCACCAGGACCAAATATCGTCCGCAATATCGTCAGTTGACACTCACTCTGAAATCATACCCCTGTTCATTACTTACCAAGAACAGTTACCTGGGGTGCATCTTCAAGGTCCCCATAAAGTCTCAGTGTGATGGCTCATATTCCAGATAAAAATGAATGAACAGTTTCTGATTCTTGGACAGTCACGTGACTATGCAATATATCACTATCTCTACCGCTTAAACAGTCACGTGACCATACAAATCATCGAGATACTGTAGTGTAGATGACTCTCACCGAACCACTCCCTCGGCTTGCAGACAATTTTGGAGAAGGGTTAGAGACTAGATAAATATATAACTGGGTTTGTGAGAGTGTGCAGATTCTGATGAAGTGGTTTTTTCGCCATTTCCACTCTTTCCACCACCTACCCCATGTCCCCGAAGCATGTAATCCCAATAAAATACTTAGACTTTACTGGAATAGATATTCATGCAAGTGTGTCCCGATATCGGTATCTTACATGACACTGTACCAGTTCCACACTACACCCCACAATCATGATAACGATACTCAAGAGGGCTACAACATTCAGGGCAAGGGCACAAATTGCAACCCTAGCCTCTCCACGATCATATTCGGACTTTTCGATCCACGACATCCCCGCCAAACTGCTCAATGAGCGGATCGTGCATGTGGCGGGCCCCATAGACGACTCCATGGCCACGTCAGTCGTGGCGCAACTGCTGTATTTGGAACACAAGTCCGCGCAGAAGCCGATCCACATGTACATCAACTCTCCCGGAGGCGCTGTGACGGCTGGCTTTGCGATTCTCGACACCATGAACTACATCCGAAGCCCCGTTCATACCGTGTGTCTGGGCCAGGCTGCCAGTATGGCGTCGTTACTGCTCACGTGTGGTGCTCCCGGGAACCGGATCATGACGCCCAACTCGACGATTATGACACATGAGCCGCTGGGAGGCATAGTGGGAAGCAGCAAGCTGGTGGAGCTGCACACGTTTCACTTGCAACGGATCCGAACCAGGATCATTCAGTTGTACTACGATAGCATGAAACAGGGACTGGAGGGGAGGAAGGGAGAGGCACAGCAAGGGGAGATTGAGCACGTGACAGAACCAACGCCGCTCATGTCGTTGTTGTCCTCTGATAGGTCCTGGATCGATACCATCAGTGAAAAGACCCTGACGCATTCTCTGGTCGACACTCTGATTGGTCTGGACCAGTTTTTCAATGCCGACGAGGCGCTCAAGCTGGGACTGGTCGATAGAATTCTCAAGACCAAGGGGGAGTAGCCGTGGAGGAAAGCAATCACGAGATGAACTACAGTGATTCGACAATTGCACAATCACGTGAAGACAATCTCAGCCACATTGGAGGGACATGGCCATTCACGTCTTCACGTTTTTCTTCACGTGATCCACTAAGTGATACACCCTAAGCATCACAAAAGGAGCCATGGCAATCGCAGCTAGAGCATGAAGGACTGGCAAAAAAATACAATCCATACTTGGGCCAGTTGTGGTACAAACGGCAAATGCCATTTTTTTGGTTGAGTCGTTTGATCCTCTTTGGTGCTGCCTTTACTGTACACCATACGCTCATACATCTGGACATATCAGAGCATACAATAACAAGAGCATAGCATCTCAACACTCTCATAGGACTTGGACAATCGCAATCGAGTCGCATAAATAACGAACAAGTCTTCAATGAAATTTGATACAACGGTAATGACAGGCTGGAGGTCTGGGATTGAATGGACAACAACCATTGCAACAATTGTAACGATGGTGAATACAGCAACAGTAGTGACAGCAGCAATGGCAGTGACAACAGTATCCACACCATCAGTCGGAACATTAACAACAACTGACGGAACCACTCTTGATCATTCACGTATCGTTGTCTCTTGCTGCTATAAGACAGAAGGCTAAGGCAGAAGGGCCTCCAAGAGGCCAACCTCATGACCTAACTGAACAGTTCCAAGTCCCGTGACCGGAACCCATCGTGAGTCTTGAGCCCTGACATTTTATTCTCACGACGTATATATGGAGATGCATTTACACAGTGGCACAAATTCCTTACTCGCTGAAGCCTTGGATACATTTCATACGATCCCTAGAAGTACAGCCAGTTCGACTTTTGTCTTATTCCAATTGTACGAGTACTGTGCCATCACCAAAGTACAGTCAGCCGAGTAGTATCGGTACTGTAGATGTTTAGCGGCCTCTAAGATCAGTACAAGTACCTGGAATCACTATCACAGCGTTTCTGCTGATTCTTTGATTCTTTCGCCACCCCCCCTCACGCAGTTGAAAACATTAGTTGGGAATACTCAACACGGAAAGTCCTTTAGGGGGGTATTTCCCACCTTTCCGTGCTTCGATTGGGAAACGGAGAGTGTCAGGAGATAGACAAGGTGCAATTTGTCAACCGTTCTGAGACAATATTTGTCGTTTGTGGTAAAATGAGGGAGAAATTGCAAAATCCACATTTCGTGCTAAGTACAATATAGTTGACTTTACTTGGTTTTTTGTGAAGCCCAAAAATAACGTTAGAATACAAAATAAAATAAAAAATCAACTCAATCAAA
Source organism: Yarrowia deformans (assembly GCA_900519085.1). Taxonomy (NCBI): domain Eukaryota; kingdom Fungi; phylum Ascomycota; class Dipodascomycetes; order Dipodascales; genus Yarrowia; species Yarrowia deformans. The sequence goes on along the minus strand of ULGY01000002.1, from coordinate 1,348,690 downwards.
GGTACTGTAGAGGTACTTGTACCTCTTCAACTTTACAAATAATGATGTTTTTTAAATGCTTTGCTGCACCCCCTCCTTCATACAATGTCACTCATGTTATTATGCTATATGCTCTCGATACAAATACACCACTTCAAAAGTGTCTGCCAACTCTCTCTCTTCTACTTACCTAGTAGTAGTAGTCGCCATTATAGTCCCTCTTGTCCTGCTGTCGGGCGCCTCCATTGACGGGGGCCTGCTGTTGCTGGGATGGACCCCCACCGGAGCCCGAACCGGAGCCGGAGCCGGAGCCGGAGCCGCCACTGCTACGCACACCCAGCGGGTTTTTGGAAAACGACAGCCGGATGCCGCCCTTGACGGAGTACTTGAGGCCCTTGCCGTACAGCTCGTTGAGCGCCTTGGATGCATACATGACGTTCTCAAACTCGACAAAACACATGGGCCCGTTCATCTTGGTGCGGAAACAGAGCCGCTTGTAGCCCTTCTGCTTGGAAAACAGCTGCATCAGCTCCTCCTCGGTCGTGTTCATCGGCAGGTTGCCCACGTACAGCGTGTTGCACGGCGGGTTCTGGTCGGCGGGGTTGGCCGGGGGAAGCACACGGCCGCCGTTCTGCAGCACCTGGATCGTCGTCGACGCGTTGGTCGGCGAGTACGGCACCACAATGCGGGACGCGGCGCCGGGGCCGGCCGACGTGTCGATCGGCGGCAGGTCGTCCACCGAGTTGGTGGGCACGGGCACGACCGACGACAGCGACAGGTTGGACTCGGAGGGCGACGATTCGCCGGATGAGACGGCCGAGTCGTCGTAGTTGGCCGGCGCGGTGGGTGTCGCCGAGGAAGACGACGACACAGGGGACGCCACGGCCTTGCCGCCGTTCTGGAACTGGCGCAGCGTCGACGTTCGGCGCTTGTCGCTCCACTGCGATGCGGGGCCCGTGGGGGCGTTGGCCGGGGCGCCAGACGAGTCCCTGACGTCGCCTCCCCGCTGACTCAGCTTGCTGTCATCGTCCAGGGAGACCGGCGACTTGGGCTTGGAGATGGGCGAGTGGGCCGTGGAGGGTGCCGACGACGACGACGGGGTCGACTGGGTGGCTGCGCCGGCGCCGGGAGCCTGTTGTCCAGCGGAATGCGATTGTGGTTGCTGGACCTGTGGTTGCGAGGGGGGTTGCTGGGTTTGGGATTGTTGTTGCTGGGGCTGCTGCTGCTGCTGATGCTGCTGGCCGGGCTGGGGGTCGCGGGCAAACCAGCTCACGGGGCCCTTGACCATGTCGTTGTACTCGTCGTCGTCTCTGGAGGACTCGAGGAGCACGGCCTTGCCCGACGACAGCGCACCGAGCATGGGTCGAGGCAGTCCCAGCTCAGGCACGGAACCTGAGGCCGGGAAGACGGACCGCGGCGATGTCGGGGAGAACACCTCCTGCGGGTAGCCAAAGTCCTGGGAGGACCCGTGGTGGGAGGGCGTGGAGTGGTTGACGGACATGTTCTGCATGGGCATTTCCAGCGACGACGGGCCACCCGAGGGGCCGCCACCAGCTCCGCCGTTGGTGGGGTACTGCTGGGCAAAGGAGAAGCGGCTCTTGGAGGACACGGAGTTGTGTCGGGGGTTGCCGGGGGCGCCTGCCGCGGAGGCTGCACTGGCGGCGGGGTTGCCACTGGACGAGTGTCGCGAGGACCGCACCTCGCACTTGAGGGGGTACGTGTCGTCGCCAAACAGGTCCGAGCGCCCGTCCAGCGTCACCTGGCAGTTGATGGCCGCCGAGTAGGTGCGGAAGTATGCGGTGCCGACGGGAGAGTCGTCGCCAAACGGCAGTTTGTGGAGCTCGCAATGCAGAAAGTCGGGCGCAAACGTGAACAACAGGCGGAGCTCGCGCAACGACACGTCCCGGGGCAGCTGCGTGAGATTCACCTTGCCGGGCGCGGTGGGTCCATGCTGTGGTTGATGTTGGTGCTGCTGCTGGTGCGGCTGCTGATGGCCCTGGTGTTGCGGAGGCACGTGTTGCTGCTGCTGCTGCTGCTGATGCTGCTGCTGCTGTTGCGGATGTTGATGTTGATGCTGTTGCGGATGTTGGTGTTGATGCTGATGCGGATGCTGTTGGCCGCCCTCGTAGAAGAAGGGGCTATGCTGAGGCTGGCCCTCAAATGCAAATGACATGGTGGGGGTGGTGGTAGACGGGGTGGACTACAAGGTCTTGGGGTATGTGTAATCACGTGTCTGTGTGTCTGTGTTTTTTTTTTCGTATCGCGGATTCGCTCTCAGTCACGTCTCTGGCTCTCGAAAGCTCGCTCGACGCGTTCGAGGGGGAGGGTGTGCTTCTTCTGTGGAAAGACGCTGTGGAGGGTGGTGCAAGTGTGTGGTGATGAAAAGTGGGAATCTCTGGGTTATGGTTTCAGTGGCGGACACACTAAGAGATGGTAGAGGCGGGCGGGTTTGGACGGACGGAAGAAAGAGAGATTGGACTGGACTTATTGGTCTGGACTGTAGCTGGGGTTTTGACGGGTTGTGTGAGAGCTACTACGGCTCGTTCTACACATCTACAAAATACGTACCCCGTCGTACACTCGTACTCGTACATTGCCTACTTGTACGATACCCTGCACCTGGCTAATGAACATGTGCACACTTCTCTGCGAGTAACCTTGGGACCAGCCACGCGAGCCCTGGAAGTGTGTACAAGTATCGTAATGTGTGGGGTTCAAGAGACACAAACAGAACGGGCAAATATATATAGACGGGGGGTTTTCGCTGTTGTTGGGAGCGTCTTCTTCTGCTGGTGCGCCCCACCGGTTGCAACGCTCGTCGGGTCGTGTGCCCAGGGTCCCCTTCCATTCCATGCCCATGCCCAGGCTCGCGCTTTCTGAACTCATAGAAAGGCTCCCTCCCTTTCCCTCCCCCAACTCCAACTCCCAACACAATAGACACGTTTATTATGGCCCGTCCCGTTTAGGAAACCATACTATGGCTCTGGAATGTACGCAAGGTTTTACCACCGCCAGAGATAGGTGCAGTTGGACCTAACCAAACGATTTGTGGAGAGAGCGAGGGACGGAAAGACCACAGCTTGAAGACGCAAAAAGGTCCAACAAAAATAAAACGGAAAAACACCACTTCCTCAACTCTACAAAAAGGTACCCCCATCGCCCCCAAATTCGCCACCAAAGCCACGTGCAAACCTTATTGGGAAAAATTTTCACACCGCGACGCCTTGCCTACTTCCGGGTAACCCCAGTTGGAGTTGACGGATTAAGGTTTACACAACAAGGTTTAATTTGACCGGCCCTATAATCGAACGGACGAAATCAAACTCACAACTTCAAATCGAACCCACGAACACCCAACTTACCCGGCCGTGATAACCATCCCAAATTCATTTCGCTCATCACGCTAAACGCCAAGAAACGGCTGGATAAAAAAAATAAAAATCACCCTCCCGCCTCGATGAACGACGAACCGCCTACGCCCGTTGCCAACGAGCTGTCCGAGGTGTCGCATCTGGCCGAGGGCGACAACTCGTCGTTTTCGCCGGGCAACTTCACCGTGCTACAGCTCCCGTCAGACCCTTCGCTCTGCATCGATTATGCTATTCCAGCAGGCACTCTGGTGATAGTGGATCCCAACAACCCCGACAATAACCGCACCGTCAAGCTGCAGGCTCCCGCGGTGTTCAGACCGCAGTGTGCGCTAGGAGGAAGCAAGGGTCCTACGCCTCGTCCGGAAGAGTCGTTCCCCGATTGGAGCGAGTACCAAAAGTACCATCACAACGATCGTCGAGACCCATTCTACGGCTCGGTTACTCCGATTGCTTACACGATTGCAGCATCTACAGTGACGGCGTGGATGCTGCTGATGATTTTGTTTTTATCGAGAAAACCGTCGCCGTTGTTTCAGAAGATTGCCGTTCTCATCACTGCTGTTTCTCTCACGGTTTTCCTGGCCCAAGCGACAGATACCCTCGAAACGCAGTACAACCAAGGATACCAAAACGCATACGAGCTGCGGCACAAGATTATGGGAGGATGGGCGTTTCGGATTCTGCAGGTGATCACGTGCGTTATCACGTGGTTGGCTCGTTTGCAGGTTGTCATTCGGCTGTTTGATGTCCCCAAAATCAACACTCGTTTGGCCGTGGTAGGATCAACGCTGATTTTCACCAACGCCACCATTTGGGCGTGTTTGAATTTCATCCCACCCTGGTCGTTGTACGTTCGAAACGCCAAATCGGTGCTTCCCGTGTTTGGAGCGCTTTGTTCGTTACTACTGGAGGTGTTTTATCTCGTCGTCGTGGTCATCTACTCCATTTCCAAACGTAAATACGCCTACTCTCGCACCTCGATCGTCATGGCAGCCATTTCCTGGTTGGCCATGATTCTGCCCATGGTGTTCATAGTCTTTGACATTGCGCACTACTGGATTGCCGGCTGGTCCGATTTCATCCGATGGACGGCTGACGCAGCTGCCTCGGTGGTCGTGTGGGAATGGACCAACGTGATTGTGTACCAGGAACGCAGAGAACAACGGCAATCGGTCCTGGGTCGTCAGGTGTACCGAGACGAGATTCTGGACTTCAAGGGCGACAACGGAGGAGGAACAGTCGGAGGCGGCCGTACAAAGTACCCGTCTCGAATGGAAGAGGACGACGCGCCGTTCAGATCGTCCCCCAACGACCACCATTTCACCTCCAACATCCCCACATCTGCAGGCGAGGGACAGTCGTTCCAGTTCTTCAAACGGGCGCGGTTGCCCATGTACTCGCGCAAGATTTGGAAGATTGCGCGAGGCGAGTCCGCCGCGAGTAATAACACCCACTACGAGCACGCCATCATCGAGGAGGAGGAAGAGGAGTCGCTGGAACGCAACCGACGGACTCCCACGGTCCAGGAGAACGGTGAGGAGGACGACGAGGAGACGTTTGACGACGAAAACGACGACGGTTTGAGCCACGAGGAGCATTCCACGCACTCGTTCGAGTCCAGTCGACCGTCGCAACACCCTGCTCCCACCTCTGGAGGCACTCGGGCAGTGGGCCATACGCATTTCTCCTTGCCCGATAAGACCCAGTCTGAGAAAACCCAGTCTGAAAAGACGTCGGACAAAACCTCTCCAGGAGGTGGATCTGGTAATGCCAGTGGAGTTGCTTCTTCGTCTTCACCACCCGTGGCTGGACCTTCTGGAGGAGTCGGTGCCGTCGATTCAGCTGATTCCGCCGATTCGGACTCCGACGACTCCTCTCTGGCCTCGTTCACGGTCATCCAGCAAACAGGCTTTTCCGTGGACAACCAGGGCGTGCCCGAGTACGACGCCGACTCGGCTCCGCCCACGTTCGAGCCCATTCCAGGCTTCCATCGTCAAGATTACTCAGATGTGAAGGGGTAAACGGACGAATTTATTTATTTATTGATTATGATTATGACACCAACACGGAAGTACTTGTAGATTTATGGTGACACTTCGGGGGCACGAATGGTGCTTCAAACAGACTACTGTCAGTGTAAATATGTTTTTTTTCATTCATTTTTTTTGTTAAAGAAAAAAAGGCAGGTTCATGTTGTAAATCATTTATTAATCAGTCTATTTAATCTCTTACGGCAGCGACAGTAAGAGAAGAGACAGGTTCAGCAGTTCAATTGACGACCACTTGTTTTTTATAATTAGCAATACTACTGTTCAGTACACAGTATGAGCAGGTCTATGAGCTACCTGGTAAAATGCTTGTAGACCATGTTCTTATACTGTAGCTGTGAATACTCGAGAGAAAATCAACATGGATGTGTGCAGAGTGAACGAGTACCCGTGCTGTACTCGTACAAGCTCAGCCATAAATCAACGAGACGGATGGGGTTGTTTCTTTTTCTGTATGACACCACCTGTACTTGTAGGAGGTTCAGCATGTACAAGTACTACTCGAGTATAACCATCTGACTGTTTAGGATGACGTTTAATGTAGATGCTGCTCTTCCTATCGCCATAGACCATTGTCCATAACCTGTTAAAAACCAAACCACTACAGGCAGTATGGGTGCTCTTGCAAAAACACTTGACAGAACCTCTCTGAAAGAGCAATCATACAAGCCATCAGTTAATGTTCCTGTGGAAAAGCAAGTCGGTGTATGAACTACTGAAGGATTTTAGAAAGGGGAACTGAACCGACTATAGTTACTAATCAAAGAAATTGAATGCTTCAATTGTAGCGATAGATTGAATACTTTACTTGTAGACTAAGTGTCTTGTCTGCTAAGCTCTCTTGAGTTATCTCACTAAGTGCAGTTAACCGATGTTTTCACCACTTCAGAAACGACGGAAAAAAGCCAGTTACAAACAGCCACAGCCGAAGTAACCCGTGACAGCTTTTCCCCATCAATAACTCCTCTTCTTCATACCACATCAGACACTCCTTGTTCTGCAAGCCACTACAAAACTTCAAAGACGAAATTAAGGGCGTTATGATCACGTGACACGGAATAAAACAGCCTATCTGCATTCTTCACCCCCAAAATACCCACCCCAAATTTTCTCCGATCGCTCTAACAGTCGAATTAACCCCGTTTTGAGCCTCCAAAAATAAAAGTCACGTGACATCCACGACACCCCCGGCACCTCCAACAGAGGTCCAAAATTAACTTCCGTCCCCTATAGCTCAGTTGGTAGAGCGTTCGGCTTTTAGTAACCCTAAAGGCATAGCAACCGAAATGTCCAGGGTTCGAGCCCCTGTGGGGGAGTTAACATTGTTAATTCCTTTTTGCCGTGGAGGCGGCATATTGTGATATTTTTTGTTGCCTTGGAGACTCAACAGAACCGTTTGATCTTGTGTTTCGTTCTTGCTGCACAAATGACACACACCATAAAGTATGTTGGTTTTATACGCTTTAAAATGCTCAAAATGTGAATGGTCATATAATACGACATTGTGGGCCGTTTTTGACGCGGAAAAAACCATGAATCGAATCCTCGGACAAAGAGGAGTATTAATTTAGTCTTTGTTCCCCCATAACTCCACTATAACATCGATTTTGAAGGACCTCGCCATGTGTTCATTAAACTCCCTTATCAGTGAGAGTATGCAGTCGACATGCATAATCTTTTGACGTGGTTTCAAATGAGAACAGGTGGCTATTAATCGGTGTAGAGAAAGGGTATAAGCAGGGTAGATATTTATATAGGTAGCTGGCAAGATATTAATGTTGAATTTCACTTTCTGCCTCGATTGAACATGTTCTGACCACTAAAAATGAGTTTTGAAAAATAGCACATTTTCACCCCATTCTTCCAGCTGTATCTCAAGAAATACTATTTTCTCAGGGTCAATTGAAGAGAAGGTGACTATTGACATCTTTTGGAACGTCCCCATGTGCTTTTCCTGTCAATATGTGTCTTTTTATCGTCTTCTGAGGGTCTGAAATCGCTTCCTCATTTTTGTAAACTGATAGAGTTTCGAGTCAAACTAACATGTGGTTAGTTGGAATGGGTGTAGAATGGGGGGAACCACAGGTATAGGGGTGTGTTTGGTCTCATTAAATGGCCATACGCCCACTCACGTGACAATTTGCTACTTTCCGTCTTTCCCGCTCCACCACCTTCCACCACCTTCTAGAACCTTCCACCACCTTCTGCAACCTTCCACTCGTTTCCGTGGCCCGATACATCACCGGGACGGTTTCCAGAGCCGTTTTTTTTCTCGATTTTGCCACCATTCTTCTCGTTGACTCGGTTACGACGGATGTATTTGCCACCGGAGGCGATAGAGCTGATTTTTCCATCTTTCTGAGTGTTCAAAGGGGGTGCATACTACCGTGACTATCATAGCACTCTAACCACGTCCACGAATTGTCGTATTTCTTCATTTCCTCACCACAAGTCGTACGTCACCTTGGCCACATGGGACATGCGCTTTTCTCCGCCTTTGACATGGTTGCTACGGGTCCAAGACCTGAGGCAGTCTGAGCATGTTGAGCTTGGCGATTAGGTTAAGGCGTAGGCATGAGTGATGCCTTTTGGGCCAGTGATACGGTGATTCGTTGCTCGTTGGGTAATGGTCTGTTGCGTCCGAGGGGTCGAATAGTCAATTTTCCGTACTCGACTTGATTGATTCTTGCCCCCCTTCCCTTGCCACCGCCACTACACCCCCCTCAATCCATGGTATGTTCCAGAACCGCCTTCAACTTTCGGCACGGTTAACTTTTCGCGCACCTCGAAATATATATACCACCAGAAACTCCAGCAGCATGATCCAAGCAAAACACGCAAAAATACAACTACACATGTTTCGAGTGAACGCTAAGAACGTGCAGCGATTGAGGGTGCGACCTCTCGCTCACACCAACGCCAAACAGACCCAGACTAGGGCTCTGTCTACCGCTTTTGGTCGGGTGACTACTCGTACCATCAACAACGGCAATCAAACCAACACCAACAGTTTCAACACTACGATCCCACGACCTCGTACTTCTCTCGGATCCTCTAGATTCATCACAATGAAACAGAATCCAGGCGGCGAGAAATCGTACCTCGAATCCTACGGCGTGGATCTCTGTGAAAAGGCCAAGGAGGGCAAGCTTGATCCCGTGATTGGCCGAGACGAGGAGATCAAGAGAACGATCCAGATTCTCTCTCGACGAACGAAAAACAACCCCGCGCTGATCGGTCTGGCCGGAACCGGAAAGACCGCCATCATGGAGGGTCTGGCCCAGCGAATCGTCAACAACGAGGTGCCCGAGTCCATGAAGGGCAAGCGGGTGATTGCTCTGGACGTTGGAGGGCTCATTTCGGGCGCCAAGTACCGGGGCGAGTTCGAGGAGCGCCTCAAGGGCATTCTCGAGGAGATTGACAAGGCCGAGGGCGAGGTGATTCTGTTTGTCGACGAGTTGCATCTGCTTCTGGGGCTTGGAAAGGGTGAGGGGTCTGTGGACGCCTCCAACCTGCTCAAACCGGCTCTTTCGCGAGGCAAACTGCAATGCTGTGGAGCCACCACCATTGACGAGTACCGAAAGTACATTGAGAAGGACGCTGCTCTCGCCAGACGGTTTCAGTCGGTCATGGTCAATGAACCCTCGGTGGAAGACGCCATTTCCATCTTACGAGGTCTCAAGGAACGGTACGAGGTTCATCATGGAGTTCGTCTGACCGATGCTGCTCTTGTCACCGCCGCCGTGTACTCCAACCGGTACATTTCCGACCGATTTTTGCCCGACAAGGCCATCGATCTGGTTGACGAGGCCTGTTCTGCCCTCAGATTGCAGCACGAGTCCAAACCTGACGAACTGCAGGAACTAGAGCGCCAGACGGTGACTCTGGAGATTGAGCTCGAGTCGCTACGAGAAGAGGAGGACCCCTTGTCCGTCGAGCGACGCAAGAAGGTGCAGGAAAAGCTCGAGTTTAAGAAGGGCGAAATCGAGCGTCTGACCAAGGTCTGGGAGGAGGAGAAGCAGGCTATTGACCAGATCAAGGAGACCCAAAAGACCCTCGATGGCGCACGAACGGATCTCGACACTGCTCGACGAACAGGCGACTTTGCCGCAGCCTCGAAAATCCAGTACCAGGATATTCCCGAGCTGGAGCGGATTCTCAAGGACGCTGAGTCGTCCGATGCAGGCTCTTCCTCGCTTTTGCACGACTCCGTTACCCCCGATGATATCGCCAAGGTGGTGTCTCGAATGACCGGAATCCCCACATCGTCCATGATGAAGGGCGAGAAGGACAAGCTGCTGGACATGGAGGTGTGCATGAAGTCACGTGTTGTGGGCCAGGACGAGGCCGTGGACGCCGTGGCCGACGCAGTTCGACTGCACCGGGCCGGGCTGACTAATCAGAAACGTCCCGTGGCCTCCTTCATCTTCCTGGGTCCCACTGGAACAGGCAAAACCGAGCTGACCAAGGGGCTGGCCGAGTTTCTGTTTGACGACGAAAACGCCATCATTCGGTTCGACATGTCCGAGTTCCAGGAGCGACACTCCATTGCCCGTCTCATTGGTTCTCCCCCTGGATATGTGGGTTACGAGGAGTCTGGAGAGCTGACTGAAAAGATTCGACGAAAGCCCTACGCTGTGGTTTTGTTTGACGAGTTTGAAAAGGCGCATCCTGATGTCTCCAAGCTGCTGCTCCAGGTGCTCGATGAGGGAACCCTCACAGACTCACAGGGCCGAAAGGTGGACTTCACCAACACCATTCTGGTGATGACGTCCAACATTGGCCAGGAGTACCTGATTTCGGACTCGCCCGACTCCAAAAAGAAGGTGATTGAGGCGCTCAAGTCGCACTACGCTCCCGAGTTCATCAACCGAATCGACGAGACCCTGGTGTTCAACAGATTGACCAAGGAGGCTCTCACCGAGATCATCGACATTCGACTGCTCGAGGTCCAGGCTCGTCTGGAAGACAAGCGAATCACGCTGTTTGTCGACGACGAGGCCAAGAAGTTCCTGGTCGACCACGGCTACGACCCCATGTACGGAGCGCGACCCCTGAACCGGCTGATCCAGAAGAAGGTGCTCAACCCGCTGGCGCTGCATCTGATCCAGGGCCGAACCAGATCTGGAGAGAACGTGCACGTGACCGTCAAGGATGGCGATATTTACGTGCCCGCCAACCATGAGACTGGAGAGATTGAGGAGTAGATGGATGGAAGATGGTAGACTAATGTATATAGATAATGTTACTGATTGATAAGCGATGCAGTGTGTAGTACTCTATGTGAGTTTAACAGATGTGTGTTCATGTATTTCTCTGTCCACTATATACTAGTAATGTACATTTTGTCTATGTGTAGTACATACTGCCTTCCAATAGTACCGTTATTCGGTGGTGTTCAAAGTATCATTCGAGAGTCAGCGCATGGAAGACTAGGGGAGATGAACTTGTAGCGTTTTTGAACTTGCATTTGTAGCATTTTCTTTGTACTCGCCCTCACCATGGTCAGTTCAAGGGGTGATAAAATATCGTAGCCACTGTAAGACGGGATTGTGTGATGCTAAATGTCTAAACTAATACAGAATCCAGTACAGGTGGCCAAGAACATCTGGTCGAATTTTGGCTCCATTGGACAACAATTTCCAAAGAGGGAGTAGCTATTGTAAAGTGGCTGAAGTACTTGTCTCACCTGGACGTTCTGACGGAAGCTACTTGAACATTGCAGATATATCTTCATCAGTTTGCATTAAAAATGAACCCCTAAATGACTCTATTGCTTAACAGAATCGCAACGAAATCTAGCTCAACTGTGAATGAAAAAAAAAAAAAAAAAAAAAAAAAAAAAAAAAAAAAAAAAAAAAAAAAAAAAAAAAAAAAAAAAAAAAAAAAAAAAAAAAAAAAAAAAAAAAAAAAAAAAAAAAAAAAAAAAAAAAAAAAAAAAAAAAAAAAAAAAAAAAAAAAAAAAAAAAAAAAAAAAAAAAAAAAAAAAAAAAAAAAAAAAAAAAAAAAAAAAAAAAAAAAAAAAAAAAAAAAAAAAAAAAAAAAAAAAAAAAAAAAAAAAAAAAAAAAAAAAAAAAAAAAAAAAAAAAAAAAAAAAAAAAAAAAAAAAAAAAAAAAAAAAAAAAAAAAAAAAAAAAAAAAAAAAAAAAAAAAAAAAAAAAAAAAAAAAAAAAAAAAAAAAAAAAAAAAAAAAAAAAAAAAAAAAAAAAAAAAAAAAAAAAAAAAAAAAAAAAAAAAAAAAAAAAAAAAAAAAAAAAAAAAAAAAAAAAAAAAAAAAAAAAAAAAAAAAAAAAAAAAAAAAAAAAAAAAAAAAAAAAAAAAAAAAAAAAAAAAAAAAAAAAAAAAAAAAAAAAAAAAAAAAAAAAAAAAAAAAAAAAAAAAAAAAAAAAAAAAAAAAAAAAAAAAAAAAAAAAAAAAAAAAAAAAAAAAAAAAAAAAAAAAAAAAAAAAAAAAAAAAAAAAAAAAAAAAAAAAAAAAAAAAAAAAAAAAAAAAAAAAAAAAAAAAAAAAAAAAAAAAAAAAAAAAAAAAAAAAAAAAAAAAAAAAAAAAAAAAAAAAAAAAAAAAAAAAAAAAAAAAAAAAAAAAAAAAAAAAAAAAAAAAAAAAAAAAAAAAAAAAAAAAAAAAAAAAAAAAAAAAAAAAAAAAAAAAAAAAAAAAAAAAAAAAAAAAAAAAGACACTCGCCCTATGAGTACGCCATAGAAAGACGGAGAGCAGCCTCCAACACAAGCTTGGTACTTGTTACGTATTCATATGAACAGCCGGTCAATTACCCTACATAATGAACTAAAAGTTCCCAAAATCGAGTATATCTACAGACATCTGTACAACCTACAAGCACTATGAGATGGGGCTAATACTATAGTGTACAGTACGTACTGCTCGAATCAGCAGAAGACGTTGCACTTATCGTAGTAATATTCTCCTCGAGAGGGAATCAAGCTCCTGAAAATTCCATAGACACCGAAGTCATGTGTTTCTTTCTCAAACTAGTCATTCCTCTGTGTGATTCTCTGTACCCTTTCTCAACCTCTCTTTTTTACAGACATGTTAATTTTTTGGAGGCTCACTTTTTCAAACCGTGTATACAAAATAGTCTTATGTAAGCCAACATTTTTAATACAGCCAGAGCTCACCACAGGGTTTGTGTATTATCGATGTTGTACTGTTTTACTGTTGATGTACTCCCCCCCTCGCGATAAGTTTGGGAGGTTAGGTTTGGTCGCATAATATCAGCATGCTGCACGTGACGTTGTTTACTTCGTGAAGTTTAAGGGGTACAGTCTACAGTGTAGAGTATGGAGTCTACAGTGTGAATAGGAGGACATTTGGCAGCCACCAGTGAATTGGAATCGACTTGTTACACGATAGTGAAGACATAACGGTTGTATCAGACGGACACAGACGCAACAAACACAGACGCAACAAACACAAACAGATACTGAACACCAACACCATCACCAACACCAAAACCAACACACACAACAGACAATACAAATACTCGTTTCGGGCATGGCAAAACCTCGACTTTCATACACCAACGGAGCTCCGGCCAACCCCAAACGGTCCACATCCGGTCAGTTCAACCAGCTGTCGCCGTCGCAGATCCAGGAGCTCAAGGAGGCGTTCAATCTGCTGGACAAGGACGCAGACGGAATCGTCAACGAGGAGGATCTGGAGGAGATGCTGGTGTCTCTGGGACGAGATCCCAAGGATGGAGAGGTTCAGGAAATGCTCAATCTGCTGCCTCAGCCGCTCACGTTTCCGTCCTTTCTCACAGGCATGTCCAGCCACCTATGTGACCTGTCTTCCAAGACGGATCTGCTGACTGCCTTCAGCGCGTTTTCCAACGACGATTCGGGCATGGTCAACGTGGAGGATCTGGTGCAGGAGCTCATGAGCGTGGGCATGAGCGAGGAGGAGGCTCGCGACGCGCTGGAGGACTTTACCGTCAAAAGCGGTTTCAGCGGGAAGACGGACTTCAACTACAAGAACTTTGTCAATTTGTTGCGGGCGGATTGATGATGGTGAGAGTACAAGTACTAACTATTTAATGGATTATTGAGCGGGAGCAAGAACGAGTGTAGTTGTGTACTGTACTGTAGTTGTGTAGGGCTATAGAGAGGGTCTAGAAGATTATGTGTGAAACTAGTTATGATTAGTTGATTGATGACATTATAGTTAGAGAGGATGATGTGATGAAGAAAGGTCCAATCTACTTCACTCAGGAGATGTCGTATGAGTGAGATCAAAGCTTTAACAGGTATATTGACACCAGCTTATCACGTGGAAGGTTTCAAACCACCAATAACTCATGTGACCAATCATGTGTTGGAAATTAGTTAGGATTAGTTGTCGTACTGCGTCATAGTTAGATTGATAGTTGCAATAATATGCTACCAGAGGTTCCATCTACTTTACTCGGGAGACGTCCTGTCAAAGAGGTGAAAACTTGAACCTGTATATTGACCCCCATTTATCACGTGACAGGCCTCTAACCCCCAATAAATCACGTGACCAAGAGTCTCTAGAACCCCCCTCTCCTCCTGCTCCAAACTCAATCTACTGATTAAGTATATGCAGTGTATTTTTCATAGTATGCTCATCTCAGTATCATACTATCATCACACTACCACACCCCATGAAATGAAAACGCCCAGGGAAAAGAAGGATAAGCCACCGATGCTGATCTACGGGCGGCCCAAGCGGGTCGATCTGCCTGAGCCGACGCTGGAGCGGCAACCAGAGGCCACAGACACGAACCAGTACAGTGTCATGTTTGGGCCGCGAAGGGTGGATGCGCGTGTTTCGCCTACGCAGTTGCTGGTTTCGCTGCGTGATGTTTACAACAACAGCCACAAGTCGTTACGTAATCAGATCACGTGGCAGCAGCTGTGTGAGGCCAGCGAGTGCGAAGACCCCATGGGCAAGGGGTGGGTGGATCTGCAGACGGCCGTGTCGATTCTAAAGCGGTGCAGCTGCTATAAAATGTGGAGCGCGCTGTTCAAGCTGGACTATCGCGGGCTGGCCAAGGAGATTCTTCTGGAAGAAGAGCGTCAGGGCGTCAAGGTGGAGGCTGAGGAGGAAGTGGAGGAAGAGGCAGGGGAGGGAGAACAGGATGATGATAATGAAGACCGTTCTGAGGAGATTGAAGAGAGCGAGGAATATATCAACCCGCAACGGGCACGGGCCAGACGGTTCAACAAGTCGCAGAACGAGCTGGTGGAAGACGCAGAAGACGTCATGGGCAATCTGGAGGCCGAACACACCGCTAACCTGGCGTACCATCTGTGGTGGAGTACCGTGATGCGACAAGAGTTTCGAGAGAAGCACGGGCCCAGGACCACGCCCCGAATGTTGCAGCCAGCAAACGGATGGGGCTCCTGGCCTCGACCGTACTCTGTCATTGGTCTCGAGCCTACAAAGTACGTGGATGTTGATGATCCTACCGGCGGAGGGGGCATTGGGGGAGCTCCTGCAGCGTTCATGTTGGATCCTCCGGAGGTGTATCCTCGGTTCGATTTCACGGTGCCCCTGTTCTCGTCACGGACCATGCAGAGTGCTGCCAGTTTGATCAGTGCCGAAAAGCCCGACATTGATATGGTCAAGGCGTACCAGGTGGAGGAGCGAGCGTCCTTTGCGCCGGATGAAGATCTAGAGAGAATGGATCGATTGCAAGAAGTGGAAGAGGAGGAAGAGGAGGAAGAGGAGGAAGTGGAGGAGGAGCAGCAAGAGTTGGCTTCGACGGCTTCGGCGGCTTCAACGACTGAACCCCTCTCGACACTGGCCCAAACCGAACTGGACTACTTCGATGAAGACGAGTACGGGCAGATCATGGACCTGATCGACCCCAACCCGGACGATTTCAACGCCGAGGTGTTCAAGGAGGGCGTGGAAGAGCCACCCCCGTTGGACGGGCACGCACAGGCCAGAAAGAGGCGCAAAGAATACGAGCAGGCTGCGGCGCTTCCCGAAGAAAAGACCCAAGAGTACTTTCTGGAGGGACTCAAGAGTCTGCAGACTGGACTCAACTCGAGCTACCAACGGGAAGTGTACGATCGTATCCACAGACGAAAACGCGAGGACGGAGCTGCGATCGAGCCTGCTACCCTGACGTCTCCTCAGATGCCTCAGCAGTGCATGGCCGAGGTCAAGAGCATGCTGGACGACATGTTGAGGACGGCCGTGCAAAGCGTCTCCACCTCCAGATCCAGTGCCGCTTACAAGTACGACCATCGGATTCTGGACTGGGCCGGCATTGAAGGCAAGTATGGGGGAGTTGGCCGGACCCGCGAGCGGATGGTGACGCTGTTGGGGGAGCCCAAGGTGCAAGACGGTCGACCGAGTGCGGCAGAGCTACAGGCGGCGACGCTCAGGAGAGAGCGCAGACTTGTCGAAGACAAGAAAATGTCGCAACGGCGGGTGAGCGAAAGAAAGAGGAGAGAGGGGGCAAGAAAGAAGAGAGGAGAGGAGGGTGAGGGGGGTGAAACTGACGATAGCGATGTGGAGGAGGAGGAGGATATCATACCGGTCAAAGAAGAGGAAGATTTGGACAAGGAGGAAACACAACATCAACCGATATCTGCTCAACTCCAATACGCCATTGAACTGGCTAGGGGAAGGAAGGCTGATTGACATAATGCATTGGACTACAGAGTGTACATAGAGCAGTATGCATAGGTAGCCAGGCTATCGCTTATATAACAACTTACACCCCTCGATACTTGTACTAGTAGGGGCTGTTACCACAAATTTGATACAAGTATCACAAACGGCAACAGGTTCTCCGTTCATCACATAGTGTACAGTAGAAGCTGATTATGTAAGATGTGTATGACAGACGAGGGTCTTCAGTCTATTTCTTTGGAAAAAGTACATCCAAATCGTAGTCTGGACCAAAGTAGTGATTGTACACTTTCTTTTGATTCATCTACTCCTATACACGTTACATCTTGGTGACTTGTGTCAGTCTTAAATAACATCTATATTCTTTTATCTAGCATTGGCAAGTTCTTGGTGGAATTTTAGCCTATCTCAAGTATCGGTGAAAAGACATGGATGCCGATTTCAGTACGTACCGAAAGGTAGAGGGGTGTTGGAGGAATTGAACCCGCTCAATTGAAGCCCCCAATACAGCAGATCGAATGGAAGCCGCTCAATTTTTTTTATATATTTTTTTTGAGCCAAACAACCCACCGTCGCTTGTAGTCTTTAGTCGAATTCTAGCCAGACTACTCCCCATCGCCCGTCTTTGGAACCTGGTTGCCCCCCAAGTTCATACTATACCCGCCCTTTCCATCCGGAGCCATCTTGAACATATCCGTATTCATGCCAAACTTGCCGAGAAACGAGTTGCCGATATCTTTCAGCTTGCCGAGCATTTCCTGGGTTTCTGCCGTGGCGGCCGTTTTGATGCGCGATTCCAGCGCAATGCCGTTCTTGCGAGCCTTGTCACGTTCCACGTGATTGCCGTCCTTGCCATACAGCTCCACCAGCCGGTTGTAGTCGTCCGAGGCCGCCTGTAGATTAGTCCACTTGCCAATGTTCTCGTTGGCAGCCGCACGACGACTGAGAGCCTTGAGGTAGTCGGGATCGAGCCCCAAAGCCTGGTTGCAGCTCTCCACAGCCCTCTGGTCGTCGCCTAGCTTCATGTAACAGGCGGCCTTGTTGGACCAGTAGATTGCTCGTTTCTGATGGAGGTAGACCGGGCACGTTCGCAGCGCGCTGTCGTATCTGTTGATGGCGCGTTTGAGACTGTCGTTGTCGCCCTTTTTGAACCACTTGTTGCCCCGAGCCTTAAATTCTTCAGCTTCGTCCAGCAGTGTTTTTTCCTCCTCTGCAGAGAACCGTGGGGTGTCCTCTTCGTCTTCATCCTGATCCGGTTCTGTCTCGTGTTTGTCTTTCTCAGCATCACCCACCTCCTCAATCTTGTCCTCGTTCAAATCCACAGACCGATCGTTTCTGAATCGAGATTCCACCCCGTCTCGTCTCTCCTTGGTCTCAGCACTCTCCCTCTTTTTGGGTGCTCGTTTCTTGATTCGTTTGCCCTCCAGATCCAGATGCTTTTCCTTGACAAACGGCTCCGACGTGTCGTCGTCGGAAATCACCAGGTCCTCGACCTCGTCCACGATTTCTTCGATTTTCATGTTGCAAAAGAGAGTGGTGATGTTGCGTGGTGGAGTGCATATAGTTGGAGGCTATTTGATGGGGAGTGTTGTTTTGGAAAATCAAAACAAATCACAAAAAGTTGAATAAAATAGATGTACACCCGAGAGACACATTGGTGGATTAATTCTCATTGGGGATTCGAATGGTACAAGAAATATATTCTTCAAGTACCAAAATCACTACATGTCGGTTTCAATATGTTCAGAACAAACAAAACACATTAAATTGAATAAAATATATATACACATGAGAGATGTTTTGGCGGCTTGAATGGTATACTCATGATCTCCTTAAACACCAAAAAAAAACTAACCAAATCTGTGTCAGCCTATTCTTTGATTTGATTTGATTTGATTTGATTTTTTTTTTTGCACACTTAGATATGTTTTTGAAAGTTCAAATAATTCACAACAAATTCAAAATAATGGATATGCCCACAAGAAACGTATCATTCGATTCGCCTTCATGGGAGGGGGGGGGGGGGGGGGGG